>OMNV01008026.1:51308-87908 GCA_900303265.1 Brotula barbata | reverse complement strand
CAGTCAACAAGTTCCCATCATCCTCCTACACACACACACACACACACACACACACAAACACACACATACCTACGAACACGTCACACTCAATACACTCCTCCATAACCATAATGTACTTACACACACCCACACGGCCACTCTACGGGGAACGAAGACACACACACACACACACACACAAATTAAAATGCGTAGACATTTTCAGTCCCTAATGTGAAGCTGCCATTTTGTTCCAAGAGAAAATTGCTTCAATTAGAATTAGCACGGTGGTAATAGATGTATGTCCATCTGGGCTGTATAAGGTTTGAACACTCCACTGTGTCAGCCCACACACTCTCCCATCAAGAGATAAACCAACTGGGAATATCTGACATTGTTCAGAAATGTGTCCTTTGTACACTGTGATGATGTCTGCTCAGAAATAAATGTAAATTATACAAAGGAAATGTCTATTGGAAAACATAAAAGTAAGTCAGCAAATAGCATCTCAGCCCTGTCTGCGTCCATCCTTTCAAACCGAGCACATTAGGCACACCCACATTCAGCCTATCTGCCATTAATGAATTACAGACATCGGTGCAAGCGGTTGGGTAAAACTTAGGTAAGAAGAGCCGAGGCATTATGCCGTTCTCATCAAATATTTCCGAATCGAGCGTCAAATATGCTCTTTTTTCTCGTCAAAAATTAAAGAAGAGAGTTGGCAAATTTCCCATAATTACATAACCTCTCCTTGTAGCCGTTACTTAATTGCTCTGGCACCGTGGACCCTGAGGATCATGAGAGCCACAGCTATAAATCTAATTATGGCCTCTCCTCATGCAGGACCTTCTGCCACTGCTTCCATGCTGCCGTCTCCCACCTGCTGTGGCACTCCAGCCTTGACCTGCTATACTGGGTACACGGGCGAGGTGACTGGCACCAGCGGCATTTGGCAGTGGGATGGAGGGTGGTGGCAGGTGGCTTAAACTGCACAGATGCCACTGCTTCTCCCACATGGAAGCAGAGATGAGGGCAGGGGGCTCGGAGATGAAAGAATGATGGAATTATGTGGGGAGCGAGGAAAGATGGAGCGGACAGATGTTGTGGACTCAATCACGCGAGAAGAGCACTTTTTATGTTAGGTTTGTCAGGTTTTTTCCCCCCACTGAGAGTCAAACAATTTGGGTGGCATGTTATGATGGAGCTGTTTCTCTGATTAGGTGCAAATTAGAGATCCGTGTCTATGGAAACGCTCCCATTAAAAAAACCTGTAGGTCACAAATGGCCAAGAAAACTTTGAGAAATCCAACAAAGTATGAGGTCTAAAGAGATGTGGACTTAAGAGATCTAGAATGTCCTACAAGTGAGCATCTCTATGTGAATTCACAATTCTGTATGATTAATGTAACCTGTTGTTGTTTTTACCATAATCAATGGTACACATGTAGCTGTCAGTTTACGCCTCAGTGATTTCAGAAATAAACACCCTTACGGCAGCCAGCGACATTTGCATAAAGGTTTCCGTACAAGCCTTACCACAGAGTTTGCAAAGGATAGAGCACAAAAGGAGGGGATCGCGGCTGCTGTCATCCGGAGTAAAGCAGAAAGTGATGGAGGGTGGGCCAACATTTACTGTGACACACATACTGGAGTTTCTGTATAGGGATCACGCTTTTAAAGGGTACTTGCTCCTAGACGCATTAGTTTTCCTCGAGGCAGAGACAAATGACCTTCACTTGCACATATTCACAGCGCAGCCCTATCAAAGATGAGCTGAGATTTTCACTATTTTGTCAGCACTATTTCAGCGTTTGTAATAGCAAGTTGAACAACATTACATTTTCACTCATTGTGCCTAACAGTATAATAAGCATGTCAAATAAAGTGGAGGCAGGAAGTAGGGAAGCGAATTTCAGTAGGCTGATGCATTCTTAGAAGAAGCTATAATTGTGCTTTGATATTATTTGTTATTCTGACTGTTATCGCCTTATAGTGCCAATGTCAGTATGACAACAATAAAATGTGTTATTGGTTGTATTATGTTTGGGTGTATTTGTGGCAACGGTTGTGATTGGCTGTGTATCATGGGGGGAGGCAGGAGCGGGTGAGTGGGTGGGGAGCTTTAAGAGCCTCTGCCTGCTACTACCCAGTGTTTCTCAGAGCAAGGCTGCGGTGAGGAGGAGCAGCAGAGGAGGAGCGCAGCGCATCCACATGCACAAAGTTTGAGGCTGCAGCGGACACACAGGACGAGCTGCCGCGGACACAGGTCTGTACTCAATCCTGGGGAGTCATTTCAGACATCTTTCAGACGTAAAAACCTGTCCTGTTTTAGTGTGTGAGAGGGGATGTTGACTATGACTTGCAGGTCTGTCAGGTGATTCTGTATTGATGAGTGTAAAGCTAATGTTGCCTAATTTGTGTTCAACTTTCCGGTCGTGTCTAATCTGTTGCATTAGTATAATCTATTGATCACAAATCTTTCCCCCGAAGATGCAGCGCTCAAAATAAAAAAAATGCAAGGAAAATATTAAAAAGCTAACATTTTCTGTGACTGTCATCATATTTTCTCTGCTACAAATATTATTGGAATTGCATACATTTATATTGCGTTACGGAGTTAAGATCAGTCAGTGTAGCGTCACCTGTCCGTTCTTTTGACTGAGACACCATTTACCAAACCTGCTTACTTTGATTTATTTGCACCCACAAACCCACCAGATTATCACATCATGGACCAATGTGCCATGAAATTACTATGACAGTGCTTGTGTGGCAAAAAATTTCATTTCAGCTCCAACACAGGCACCTCCAGGGAATGGGAATTGTCAAGCTGAGATAGGATGTATATTTTTCCTCTCAACCTCCACATGTCATTATGATGGTATAGATGCGTACATCCTAAACAGCGACAGCATGCGAGCACGTTCAATTTAAAACTGCCACTCACTGTAAAAATCTAATTTGGACCTCATAATGTGTTTTGCATTACATTTGCTGCTTTTCAGTTGATGCACCCTGTTGTCTGATCAACTCCTATCAGTTATTGTTTAATTAGATAGTCTTCCTGGAGATGGAGGTGTAGGCTCTGGCCTGTTCTGTGTCTTATCATTTTCCCAACCACAGCAGTCCGCAACGTATCTGGCTTCCTGAAATCTGTGCCAGGATCTGTGCTATCCGAATTGTCTCACATTACCGTGACACCCTGAATAATTAAGCACGTCTTGTAATGGGTAATCTGGGTTTTGGGTTGTGGAATGTGCTTCTTTTAGATCTAAATGTAGCGGATACGACAAATCAGTTGAAATGTATAGAAAGGGTCCATCTTGGATAATTCCATTAAGGTAAAGCACCTGCAGCTCACTGTGTTGTCATTTTTGGGACCATTGTCACATAAGCATTCCGGCAAATAGCTTACAAAATAATCACGCCAAAATAAAAGTAAACCTATAAAGCAACCCTCATTGCGCATTGATGACGGCTGTTTGCCGAAATGAGAACAGAGGCTACAGCTACTTCACCTCGCTGAAGCACTCTCAGCTTACCACTTCTGATAAATACAGGACACGCTACGGTAACGCTGATCAGCGGGAAGAGCGCTCGGTGTCATCGCATACCTGTAACGAGAGGAGAGAGGGAGCAGAAAGAGAAAACCCAGGTGGGTCTACCAACAAAGCCCTTCATGCACCTGGTCAGGAAATACAGTATTACACGGAGCACATTAGTTAATCAGGTTCTCCACTGTACCGCTGTCTCACGGTGTCACTGCCAAACTCTGCCATTAGCTCAGACAGCTTATACAGTTATTCTCCGCTGCCCGCCAAGGTGATTGCTTTATTTCATTGTACAGGCCCTTTGGCTCATTAGAAAGCAATTGAGTGAGGAAGTGAACTCACATTTTGCAGCATTGTTCCCATAACCATTATTAAAATTTTAGGCTGTGGAATAGTTCAATTCTGAAATGACTTTTTCAAGATGAAGCGTAGGAGAAATGAGCCATTTGAAAGATCACAGAACAAGAAAAAAATTTTAAAAAAATAATAGCAATGTCAGAATCACTATCATTCAGCGTGTCATCCACGTCCTGTTTGGTGTCATTGAAAATGCCATGTGTCTCATAGTGGGGTCATCGTGTGCCTTGGCAGCGAGAGTGAGGATGGCTCTCACACAACTACACAACACCTCGTGTGTTTGATTTCCTATCAAAGATTATTCATCAAATATTTAGCAGCCACATAATCTAGACGCCCCAAACCTCCACCGCCCCACCGGTGACACTGATTTACCTGGAGGCCTCTGTGTCTCTCTTTTCCATTTCGGCTCTTGAACCCCCTTCAGAAATTAACCCTGTAGCCTTCCAAAGTCGCCCCCACATGACTCTATTAACTTGACTGGAAGGACTAGAGGAGAAAAAGCGACGGCTTCTCGGCTAAAATCTGCTGATGGACTGTGAAGTAAAGTGTGCAGATAATCTCTCTTTTATTCTGTCCCGTCCCCTGGATGTATTACGCTCATACTGTCAGACCTTTTCTGGTCTACTAAGCTCTACAATCCCTCCCTGACTATAGCTCGCTAATCAAATCAGCAGAATGGTCTTCCTCACTTTCGCAAGGTGATACTGTATGTCCATGACTTTGCAACGACTTTTGTTCTGTGTTTAGGAGCCAAACTTGTCTCTTCCATTGTCTGAAGGGATCAGAGCCGTCAGCAGCACCAATGCTGATCTCAGTTATGGGTTCAATCAGCATTTTACCCATATCCGTTGTTCGGTGTATTTTCTTATTCTGTTTTGAACTTTTCCTCGCTGCTGATTGAAAACTATATATTTTTTTATATCCTGACTCACAGTCAGTCTAACATCCCAGCTCATTTCCTTTTAATGTCTCTGGCTCTTAATGCGCACTCACGGCCTGAACAAGTGCTGTGTGGGCAAGACATGTAATATAGATATATATAGCATTGGAGGTGGGCTGATGGACTGGCTTTTTCTCTCTGACCACCATTTGTGCCACCGTCTGTCTCTTGGTCTCTTTAATAGTGTACTCTTAATTGCAATGATTGCGGGGCTGACTGCAGGAGGAATCTTTGAAGGTGACCCACAAGTTTAGATTCAGACTCTTTCTCTCTTTCTTTCTCCCGCCTCTTAGTTTTTAATTGGTTTTAGTGGCTTTATTGGCATGATAACATTGAGATCCTGTATTGCCACAGAACAGTAAGAATCTTGACAGACATAGACTTAAGTTCATAAAGTCAGGCGTATGTGTGTGTGCGTATATATGAGTAACACACGGACACAAAACAAGCTTATAACTCTCCTTTAACTACCGCCTCGTTTAGAATTTACTGTTGCAACGTCAATGCCTCACCCATCTACACGCCCAGCCACTCGCTCCTTACGTTGTGTACTGCTCCACCTCCCCTTCATGCTTATCACGGCATGAATATTTCATGTCTGTAAAGTGTGAATTTAAGATGTAGGATGTAGGTGGATTTGATTGGTTTGACATTTATTCACCCTGACTGGTGGGATAGGAGAATTTGGAGAGAAAGAGGTTAAAGGAACACTTGGAAAAGGGAATGAAGTAATGGTAAGGGAAAGTGTTCTTGTGAGAGATCAATCGACGTGATGGCCAGATGTGACTGACTTGATTATTGTTGGGTTGGGCGGCAGAGAAAGGTTGACTGATGAGGGGAGGATGTTGCTCTCTTTGGCTGCCTGTCAACCAGCTAGCATCAGTAAGTTAGATGGATTACAGATACAAATACGTTCCAGCCTACCTTTTACCTTTAAGGATTCCCTGGGTAAAGTAAACCGGCGTGAATCAATACTGTTGATATTTGCATTGATCCGATGGCTTAAACCCCCCACGGAGAATTATCACCTCACACTGCTGATTTCAGTATCATTGTTTGGATTTTCTGGCCAAAAATCCACTATAGAGTTATTTAAAGCAACGTTAAGGCCATTGTTACTGTCAAACGCAAAACAAACAACAACATTAACCTGATGGGGCCACATGGAGAGTTAAGGACCGGAAATTTTTTTCAAGAGCTGATGGACGCACGAACAGAGCTCAAAGGAGAGAGCATAATGAAATTACATTCATCAGTTGGATAGAAACTTGACTCTAATGCGATGCTAATGTGGCTGTGAGTCTGCCGATTTGGTTTGTTATTTTTGGTAGAGGCAGGCCGTCCTCCTAAAGGGCAAAAAACAACTACGGCAGCTTTAAAGCCCCAGCCTGTAAGAGTTTTAAATCTTCCTACCTGCTGCACGCTTTTGACTCCTCACTTCCTCCTTTTCCAACAACAGGAGACATGTTTGACGTCTGCTGCGTTGACTAGTGCCCTAGTGGTGAAAGATGGTACTTTTTTTTTTTTTTTTTTTTTTTCAAAACATTTCACAAGTAGGCGGTGTTACTAAGACATGATATTTTTCCCACGGCACTCATTACACTCCTCTCAGGATATGATGAGGATCTTAGCAATTTCATCTAAAAATCTTGTTCAAACGTAAACAAGAAAGCTGCACAAGCTGAGCTGCAAATATGACAAATACGTGCCAGAGTTCATGTGCTATTTTTTGCCGTATCATAAGCCTCAGAAAGATGCCATTCATCATTGTCAGTTTTCACTTTGTGCAGTCACATTTTTCCAGGACATCAATAGCAATCTTACACACAAAGGCTCCAACAAGCCTCTGTAGCCTCGTATTTAACCTCTGATGTAACCAGAAATATCTAGAAATTATGAGATTCTTTTATGTCCCTTAAATGTGATATAATGTGAAAAGACCCATTTAAATTTATCCAAAGTCCTTTAAATAACTGTAAATAATTTGCGTTAAAGTGGACTCAACTACCAATTAATTCAAGAGTGTTTAGGGGTTAAAAATGGTTTATTGACAGGAAAGAAGTTGTGAATGACTCACTTCGTTAGGATCAAGCGTCCACGTGGGTGTTAGTATTACACTGTAGTGTGTTCACGGTTAGTGACTGTAAATCCATATAATGCGTGTTTACTGTATGTATACATAATTATTTAACTTTAGACATCAATTTTGGTGTTATGCCTGCCAGCCAATTATCTGAGTTTTCTGTGCTCATTTATCCACTGGATTCTTGAGCAGTGATAGAAATACATTTACATTTTCAATACTTATGGACTTACCATCAACAGGATCTTCGTTTATCCAGCCTCATTAAGTGGCACAGGTCACTCTCCGACAGTAACGCCTGAGCCTGATAGTGCGAGTGACACAAACAACCGGAGAGGGAGTCCAGTCCTGTGTTGTTTTGGAACACCGTGCTGTCCATCTTGACAAAAAAAACAAGAAAATTTATTTTTAGACAAACTGCAAAATACGCCTGCTGGAAATGTATCAAAATAAAAAATGTCCAAAAATAACTGAAAATAATATACAGCATTCTGTTTTTGGAAATTACAAAACTAGATGTTGAAGCAAGCGTAAAATCTGAACCCTCCCATCGATAATTTTCTCTTTTTGTTGTTTTTGTGCTTATTTCTGCTGAAGTTGGGAACTCCGAATTCAACAGACGTTCCGTAGCACTTTTACAAGTGGGACGTCTGAAATTTTACAGTTCCAAGTTGTACTGAAGGCACCTTTAGCTGATGGCTACCTGGCTAGCTAGTGTTGCCATCTAATTCTAATTACGTCACAGCTTTTGAATTTAAATGAAATGTTGACGTTTTTTCAAACAATTACATAAAACCACATCAACCAAATTATTATTATAATTATTATGATTTGATTCTAGACATGTTTTCTGACTTTGACACACCTTACTTGACTTAGCGAGCCTCCAGTTAGCATCGCCGGTGAAATAATTTTAAACATTTTGACAATATAAAATATAGCGACTTAATGCATTTTAATCAAAATTACATTTGGCTTTTTTCCAAGACAATGAAATGCAAATTACACACTACATATATTAAAAAAAAGAATCCAGTTTCTTTGAATACTTTGGGCATTGATGCAGGGCTGACCTTGAAACTCTAAATATGCTGAAAACAGACAGCGTATTCATCTGGGCCGATGATATAATGATAGATTGGAGGCAGCTTCAAAGATGGAATTGCTCTGCTGCATTGCTGCCACAGTTGGGAATCACAAAGGCTCGTGTCCCCACCCGGGCTCGTTCATCTGTGCACGGCTCCGTTTGACTTTCCCTCTATTTCTCCATTTGTCTATTTTTCTCTCTTTGCTCCGATGAAAGTTTGTCTTTTAGCTGATATGAAGTTTCCTTACAAGCGGCCCGGAGCTTTTTTCCCCCCTTGAAAAATGCCACACTGTGAGATCTATACTTCAAACTGATGAGGAGCGAGCGGTGATAACCTACATGTGTTTATGAGTACTGACAGGTTCTTGATGAATGCATTAATGCGAGATGTTCCGCCCTCGCTGTTCCTTTTTGTTGTAAAAGGTCAGCAGTCTTGTGTGTGTGTGCCTCCTTATTCACATGTACCTCAGCAAAACAACTGGGTGATCCCTCTCTCTCTCTAACTCTCACACACACACACACACACACACACAGGTACGTTTCTGTTCATATCCATGTGTACAGGAGAGTGAAATGACTGTGTTGCAACAGCAGAATATTTAATTGCTCGACTTTATCTCCATCACTGTAGCCTCTGACTGTCTGTCAGCCTAATTATGCATTATCTGAGGAAGAGGCTGGCTGTGAGCTGAGCTACCGCGTCTAAAAATACCTGTAAGACGTGGATGTTCTGCTCCGAGCACGTATGGAAAAACAGCTGAGCTCATGTGAACTGAGAGTGAAGCTACATGTGGCAGGTTGCTGTTTGCCCTGTTTGTCGTCTCGCATCTCAAGGTGACCCGGTCCCTGTTGTCCTCATTAGCCACAGGCTAACAGTGATCAGGGGCTCCCTGGGGTGACGGGTGGACCCAGACAAACAGCCACAAATCAGCAGAAAGGCTAAATCAAACATATAATATCAATAAGAAGTGTGTGTGTGTGGGGGAGGGGGTGTTAACCACCAGTGAATCCATCCTCATAAGCACTGTATTTTATTTTTACTATTCTATTGTAGATAATGTTCAAACTTTCTTTTTTTCTTTCTCTCTTCTTTCTTTCTTTCTTTCTTTCTCTTTCTTTCTTTCTTTCTTTCTTTCTTCCTTTCTTCCTTTCTCTCTTTCAATTATCAATGCGTACTAATGTGCGGTGGTCCGTTAAATGTATCGAACATTAAGGAAAATAACTGGCTCCCTTATTGTGGACTCCATAATCGATGAATTAACCTGTGTTTGAAGGGTTAAAAGCATATATATTCTTCGAGATGTATGCGTACTCTAAATAGTATTACTTCTATATGAAAGGGGATGCCCCCCCAGGCCTGTGGATCTTATAGATAAATGGCTTTGCTCTGCCTTTTGCTCAGTCCCACTTTATCTTTATAAGCAGCAAATTGGGAACGGTTAATTCAATTCCCAGGAGGCAGTGGCTGAGACCGGGCGCATTTACTCTCTCTCTCTCCCCCGTCTCTCTCTCTCTGTCTCTCTCGCTCTCTCTCTCTCTCATCCCTTCATCTTTGTTCCTGAACTCTAATTACTTTTGGAGAATGATTGTACTCGAGCTCTAAATAATGGAAAAAAAACAAGACTGATCTGATATTGCTCTCACTCCACTGGACCTGGTGGAAAACGGTTTGGATTTCTGCGTGCTGGATGGAGGACAGCGATCGGTGAAATGATCGTGCTTGGGTTTGATTGTGTAAGAGTGAGAGAAAGAGACAGACAGAGAGAGGGAAAATGACCAGATGTTAGGAAAATGATCTGCAAACACAGCCAATGTACTTCTAAATCAAAAGATGGAGAGAAAAGGGATTCATTCCAAACTGATACAGATTTGCTACGATTACCAAAATCTGATGTCATTTGTAAGTTTTGATGGCTTTCAAATTCAATTATAATTTGGGACCTCCAAAATTTGAGCTTGAATTTAAACTCTAACTGTTTCGAAACTACTGTCTGTGTGTGTATGTGTTGTGTGTGTTTGTGTAAGGAGGAGTCAGATGGAGGCAGGGAAAAGGTGACACCAGGTAAATAAATGAAGTCGAGCTGTTCTTTTTCATTTATGTCGATGAGATCTGTCAATATTAGTTTGACCAATGGCTCAGAGGAGATGACAATGAGGGTCTGTGGTGTGAGGCTTAGGCTGTGTGTGTGTGTGTGTGTGTGTGTGCCCTGTGGCGAAAGGTGTCTGAGAAGGTGTCTTTTCTATGAAGACTGACGAGCGTCCTCCTCGCTTCCGTTCATCTCGTTGCATTCGGAAGTGTCCTGAATGAGAAATGGTGTGGGTGAAACGTAAGGGGAATGAAGTGAGACAAGACTGATGGATGGCATTGTATGTGTTTGTGTGTGTGTGTGTGTGTGTGTGTGTGTGTGTGTGTGTGTGTGTGTGCGTGTATGCGTGTGATGCTGATGGTGGGCCATGGTGGGAGGGAAAGTTAACGAGGAGGAAAATAAGCTGAGCAATCTCTGTCTGTCCTGACTCTACCTCCCAATGACTTATTCACACACACACACACACACACACACACACACACACAAACACACTTACTTTGTGTAAAACTTTGTTTTTAACCCATAGCTCATAAATTTGCATATATTAGTTTAGGTGTTACAGTATTGTAATATATGGAAAGAATCCTTCCTTTGAATCTACATTTGTCTTCCCCTCTAAATATACGATGCTGATGCTGCATAGGAACGCACGGGAAGGTTACCTTCGTACCTTTTTGATGCTCCTTCCACATTCAAAATGGAAATGATCTGAGTCTGTGTGGGTTTCACCAAGAATATGAGTGTACTTCTGCTCCCACTCAGCCTTGATTTTCAAGTGTGTGGAGTGTGTCTGCATCTTTGGTGCCCTTGTGTGTATGCGCGTGTGTGTGGGTGGGCACAGGTTGTCGCCTGTGCTTGGTTGTTACGCTGTCGTCTCAGCCTCTCTGAGTACAGAGCGGCGTCTCTGAGAACAGCTAGAAGCCGGGCGCTGCCTCCACAATTGTCAGTCGTCATAGCGTCTGGGAAAACTTTTCAGACTTATTTTTGAGCAGCTCCTTCACAGGCACGAGTTAACGAAGTAGTATTAAGATTTTAAAGTATATTCTATTGATTTCATTTTGTAAACTCGTGTTGGTGGGCTTGGTTTTGTTTGATGCTGTAGAATTCATATTTTGTCCCCCGTGGTCTTTGATCAGGTAAAATTTGAGCCTATAACGATCTTATTTAGCAATAAATCACAATTAAGGATGTTGATTGTCAGACAGGCCTAATTTTTACCCATCTGTGCTCTCATCTTCCTCCTTCCTCACTGAGGTCACTCTATCCTACAGTCATCACTGCGGGTAAAAACAGTTCGCACATTACATTTCCTCAACGTTTTGAAACCCGGCCTGCCACAGGATATGTGATTTTAGATTATTAATGAGGTCTTATTTTCTTCCACAACACTTTGACTTCCCTCCCATCATATGAGGAAATGGATGAAGGGGTCAACAAGTGGACATATAATTGTCTCCCGGTAACCGTGCACTGATGAATGACGGTGACATAATGCTGTGTCACTGTTTATAATCATGCTTTCATCGCTGCTAATGTGCACATAATGACCCCACACTCAGATTACTAATTGAGAGTACAGGGGAAGCTGGCGCTGTGTCGACTCCACAGATGGATAACATCATCGTCACTGTTACTCACGGAGCAGATGGTCGTCATAATAATCATATCAGTCTGAATCCTGAAGGAAAGCAGCGCAATGTGTATATCTTCGTTTCTACCTCATTTAATTACGTGCAGATGTTTTATTACACCGATAAAATGGAATGAATCCTGATTAGAGCTTTATTAGCGAGACATTTTGGATGATTATCTCCATGCTTATCTAATCACGTCCCTCTTGTGCTTTCAGGCAGCAAATCCTCACAATTCAGTTCATAGACGCTGCACTGATGCACACCTGATGACACCCTGAAGTCCCCCTGTCCTGCCCGCTGAGGACAACATTCACCACTGCGGTCTCAATGAGAGACCACACCGCCTGCAGCTCTTCTTCGTTCATGACTGACAACTACCAGTACCTGACCGACACAAACGTAGACTCGGTTTCTCATTTCCAACCTGTTGCTGCTCCTCAAACTGTCAAACCAGGCGGTTTTTAAGGAGATCGTCCCAAAAGCAAACACGGGAGGATCGATTTGAGCGCGCTGACCCACTTATCACGCTCCAACATGGCTGACATTATGTTTAACAGGGAACGCCAGTAAGACGTCGCACTGGTATACAATCAGGGCCATTGATGCACCTAGACTCTGATCTAACCAACCAACCACACACACACACACACACACACACACACACACACACACACACACCCCTTGAGGGTTGTCCAGAGCTTCATTAATTCTCACTCACTACTTAGAAAATAGTCCAAATTAATTGAAAAGTGTGTGTGTGCGTGTGTGTGTGTCTATCACATTGTCAGAGAAAATTAGTGCCAGGCCCGTCTCGATGACATCAATTTGACTGCCCCACATTTGGCAGAATAAACCAGCAGAGGAAGGTGTGTGTGCCCTAATAAGAACACACACGGCCCTACAGACTTCTGATGTACTGCCTGCTCTCCTGTTTGCCTGCTTGTTAAGTCCAGAATCAGGGTTTAAAATATAAAATCAATAAAACAACAACAGCCGCCCACAGGCTGGAAAAGCGTTCGGCCTCACTCACGGGAATCTTTCTTTTTTGAGCCTACACTTGTCAGTTTGAAGCTCCTCATGAACACCTTCCCCTCGTTCTCCACCCCTCCAACTAACACACCCACTATCCAGTCAGTGTGTAAGCCCTGCCTTCGGGCTCCGTGGAGGATGGACGATGTCCCTACGCTTGACTACGAGTTGCTGCTGTCCCCTGTCAGCTCCTCCCTCTCAGGCAGCCCCGACGGCGGCAGCAGCATCAGCCCCCCCCTGGCCCTGAGCGGGGTGGATGCAGAGCAGCGCACTGCCTTGGCCTTCGTGGGCCTTCTAATGCTCTTCCTGGTCTTCCTGCTGGTCAGGTGTTTCAGGATCCTGCTGGACCCCTACAGCCGCATGCCTGCATCATCCTGGACTGACCACAAGGAGGGGTTGGAGAGGGGCCAGTTTGAGTACGCGCTGGTGTAGGGCGTGGACTGGAAAGGGGGTTTTGGACATGGGATTTGTTTGTCAATGTTGTTCTGGTTTCATTTCACTGCGCTGCAGTCCGTGTACAGGTGTAAATATGAGGTTCCAGGATGTAACAATGACAAAACTGATTCAGGAGTCGTCTAGGCTCTAGATGGCTGAGATCAGGCCTAAATCCAGATCTTGGTCCATAAATTGAGAGAGAAAAATGAGCTGCACAGCTGCCTTAACCTGTTTTAGTCCAACATCATCACTACATAGCCTCGGGTAGACACTCCACTATTATGACACTTAGTCTAGAATAATTTTGAGAAGATGAGCTTTAGCCACAATAGTTCATAAAATCACTTCTCTTTGTTGGTAAGAACACTGGACAGTGAAATCTTACATGATGGAGTTTACACGCCAGCAGCGACCCCTTTAATGCACCAGTGTCCATTCGAAAGCATCCAAGTGTTAAGTGCTCAAATCCTCACCGTGTTTGTGTTGATTTGTGATTCTGAACCACGAGCAGCACTCCGGTTTTGGATGCTTCATTTAGGGTCTCCATGAAATCTAGTCAGTGTATGTTTTGTGTGATTCTGTGTATATGTATACCTGAGAAGCCATATGGAAAGTATATAATCCCATTCTTTTGAATAGACTTTCTGCCATTTGGTTGTCCCCTTTGCTCTAGTCTGCCTGCAAAGTTTGGTGATGAAGCAAACAGCAACTTTTAGTGAAATGAAAGCTTTATTTTTCTATTCTTGACTCAAGTTTGGGAGTCCCCTTTTGCTATTTTTCTGTGCCCCCTCTAACTGTGTGTGATCTTTCGATTGTGGATTTTTGAAGTGCAGCCAAATCCTTGCAGGTGAAACCGGAAGGCAAAGCAGGTAGCTTTGCATTTTGTGTTTTCTAACTACATATTTTTCTGATCTGCTTTGTTTTTGATAAACTAGGTTGAATCAGTGACAATAAAAAGAAATTTCTTCTTCAAATTGCCCTTCTTCAGTTAATTCCTGTTGGTCCTTTATTTCTGTACATTGATATTTAAAGCATTTTAGATATACTGTATAAAAAAAGGACCTTTTGACATTAGTAACCTGTTAATAATTGAATAAATCACAGAGAACATTTGATTTAAACCTGGTCGAGCACACGCCATATATTGCATCTCTCTACTGTGCCTATCATAATAAAACAAAAATGCTCCAAAAAAATCCTCGAAACCAAAACAAAACACTGTTACAGCAACCTTCCCCTTTTCAAGCTTTTGCTTTTTTAAATTTCCCCTTAAAGTCTTTCTTCTGGATGTGTCAGATGTCATTAAAAACAGATTTACCCAGAATGTATCCTGATAAATTTGGTATCTTTGAAAACTTTGGCTGTTTGTCAAGAATTTAAAATAAAACTTTACAAAGATTGACCCATTGTTTGTTACATCGGTGTTTAAAAGGTTGACACGCAAAAGGACCCAAAAAAGAAACTTAGGGACACAAGACTTTAAAAATATAACCCACAATACTTTTATTGCCATTTATGTCACTGGACAAAAGTTAACAATATCATGTGAATCACTCTAATTTTACAGACTGCCATTTGGTGTCAGAATTCTTTGGTTTTCGTCTTTGCACAAGGATAAATCTTTTATGATATTAATAGATGTTTCACTGCTGATAGCTGGTAAATGTGCTGCGATGGGATGATTGTCATATCAGCTGTCAGTCGGACCTTTCTGGTATCTACAGTTGTACAACAAAAACTCGTTTTCTGAAATATAATAGACTAATGCAAGCTGACGACAGTGACAGCATTGTTGTTTCAAGTTTGACACTGAAGCTGAGATACAGTACGCACGCAGAACACTGCCGTTTATAAACATAGTGGCAAATAGAATAAAAGAAGAATTACAAACTTGACAATAATGATACACAGTATACAGAGGTTCCCAGGTTAGAAAATGGTTATGTATTATAAACATTGCCTTGGCTGTGGAACAGTGCAGCAACCTTATGTATTTGACAAAAGGATTATAGTAGAGCACCATTGATATTAGCAAGTGAGATGTTACGGTTGAATTCTGGCATTTTAAAGACACTGAGACCTTCTCTGTACTGTCATAACAGACAATGGGAAGTGTAGTGATCCTAAAGTATGACATGTTCATATGAATGCCAATAGAAACGAGCACAGGGCCTTTAAAGTGGTTTAAAGCAATATCGTCAGTGATAAACAAAATGTTTTCTATTCAAAGTTACGGGTACCAAAGGTCTTCAATGTTGGGTTTGCTGTAAGTGTTTGATTTGACAGCCTAGACATAAAAAGAAACATAACAAAAAAAAATCTACATTTCACTTAAAAATATACAATTTAATTTTCAAGAAGTGAGTTTGATAATATTGGTTTTTCATCATTGAGACAATACAAAAGACAGACAAACACAACATAAAACACCAAACAAAAGCGTCACTTTTGCAATCCAGATTCAAGACTGCGATCTCTTTTTACAGCGTTAGAGATGGTATTATCTAGCACCTTTTTCTCTTTGAGAAAAACAATCATGAGAAATGAGAGATGACCTGATGGATATTTGTTTTTTTTTTTGTGAGGTTTGGTGTTCATCTGTGCGTGCACTTACAAAGCACTAGCTTCATTACAGCTTGCATCTCATGTACCTTTAAGGTTGTGTCTGAATTTGGATGTTTCACGAGGCTCTGGCCTCGCACATCGAGCTCTGGGTCTCCCAACGCTGCCTTTTGACTTCAACTCTACTCTCCTTAAGCACTGATATTAGTCTGTGGTAAAATTGCAGCTAGAAGCCTCTGGCAGCCAAGAGGGAAAAAGCTGTCTCCCAGTTCCAGAGTCAGTGCACGTGAAGTCCTAAATCCCTAAAGGTTAAAAACAACTATGACCTGATCTTCTTTTCTGTCCATGAGCCCCTGCCTGGTGATGCCTAGGGATATTAGCTCCCTCTATTGTTTTAAAGACAGCATCACAGCATGGTGTCCATGCTGGGGCATACATGGTGGGAGGTACTGAGGTAACCAAACACGACAGCACACACGTACAAACACCCGAACTAACTGTTCGCCAGTGCCCGCAGGCTTGAGCGAAGTCACTGGCGATAGAATACAGCTCGCTGTTTCTAATCTGAGAATTGATTGGCATTCAGTTAAACAGGGCGCTATGGACTAAATAACCTGAAATGCTTTGTAAATGCAGTCCTATTTTTCAAATAGCAAAAATACATTAAATGACACACTACAATACTGAGAAGGGCAGAGGTGACAATCTTCGTTCCCCAGTGTTGTTATTTCAACAAGCTGACAGAGAAGTGAATGAGTACTTGGACCCCTTAGCTTTAGCTTTAGCATCAGTTCCAAACAAAAGAAATGGAACAGACATGTTGCATGGAGACAGTTTGTGACCACTCTCAGCACTTCAGGCTTATAATAAACCTCAGTTGTGTGTAACTCCATGTTTTGCTTTTTAATAGAAGTGCTTCATGGACGTGTGGGTCATCTGTCAGCTAGATCTTGTTTTTCACCGCGCCTGTTAGTGAGCTGTGGTCCATGCATTAAGCACTTCCCTGCCACCTCTTCCATTTGGCTCTCTCAGTGGAGAATGAGTGCTGGGTCAGGCAGGGGTGGGTGGGCACAAGAGGAAGTGTAGTCAGGATTTTAAAAAAAACCAAAAAACATAAAACAACATACAATAATATAAACAGTAACAAAGTGGTGGTAGAGCTGGGCTGATTGACTTAGTCTTTCATAGCCCTCGATTAACCCCAGTTGGTGGGGATGGTCCAGGGGAAAAGGGATAAAAGGTACGGGGTAAAAATCAAAGGTAGGGGGTTCAGGCTTCAGGCAGAAATCAGTCCAGAGCAGAATTGCGAGTGCACGCTGAGCTCAGTGCAGGTGGATGTGGAGCTTGATGCGCAGGGCGTCTCCAATTTCTCCTAGTAGGTAGTCATTGTCGTGCTGCTTCTCCAGCTGGTGGCGTTTTCGGGGCCCAAACAGCGGCAGGCTTGCAATCTCCAGCCGGTAGGATCCGGCTGAAGGTGGCCGTTTGCCAAGTCGGAGCACACTCTTCCCATCACGACGCTCCAGCAGGCGGAAGTGTTCCTCGGCGTTGCCATGGGTGATGACATAGCGTACGTGGTGCTCCAAGGGCTCCAGGGCGGGTAAGAGCTCCAGTAGAGGCTCCTTGTTGAGCAGAGAGGCCAGGGAAACGTTCATGGGGATGGAAGTCTGGGTGTCCATGCTGGCCAGACTCACATCTGGTTCCTGAAGAGAAGAAGGAGAGGAGAAGCTTGAGTTAGCAGAAAATAAACCCAGTCAGAGAAGTTCGACATATCTGCAGCATATGATGATTTGCAATGTTGGCACCGGTACCCGGCTGACCTCATTTTTGTCTGCGTTGCGTTTGTTTCGTGCATTCTTCGCTCCTCCGTTGATCTTGCACTCGTAGCAGGCCTCAGGAGACAGACTGTCATCGTCGTTGCCCTCCACGCCAAACTGCCCTGGAAAACCTGCTCCTGTTATACAATGACTGGAAACACACAGCGAAGCAGAGCTCAGTGTGCAAGATCCATCAAAGATTGATTTCAAAGACAATGAGTAGCACTAACATCAAATTGAAACCCTGTTGGGTATATTGAAATATTTAAGTTATGAAGTTAATAAGTCAAATTAGGTTCGGAGGCCCATCTTCTCCAGGTTGTTTCTGATTCTTTCAACTCAGCCTCCCACCCTCATATCCATCACAAATCATCCCCCCAGCCTCGTGTCCCTTTATTGTCCTCCACTGCTCGCTCCACCTCTTCTGTCCCTGCTCTGTCCTACAGATATTATTATGGCTTCCGAGTGGGCTTGAACAATCCAGTGCCTAAGAGACGGAACCCCCACCCAGAGTATCAATCTTGTTAAGCATTCATCCATCAAGACTGCCCGCCTTCCTGGCACCACGCCGCCTCCCATTGGGTCAAACACATTCATCACCCAATTTAATTTTGATTCATTAAACACTAAATTCATGCAACTGTCATGTTTGCTTGTGAAGTTGATGTAGCCAAAAATAATGCACGCCCATTAGAAGTCAAGTATATCAGGCCTTCATCCTTTCCCCACATGGAGCGTGCTAGGTGTGTGTGTGTTCTCTCACCCCTGGCCCGCTCGGTAGAAGCCTCCAGGACAGCCGCACAGGTAGCCTCCATCTGTGTTGGAGCAGCCATAGATGCAGGGGTTGGTGCCCGTTGTACACTCATTCACATCTTGGCAGCCACCAGCACTGGTCTCAAAGTCAAAGCCAGATGGACACACACACTTGTAGCTGCCCAGTGTGTTGTAGCAGGAGGCAGAGCCACACATTGACCCTCCTTGGCACTCGTTTTCATCTACACGGAGAGGGGAGAGAGACATCAAATTATTCCATAAACTTATTGCTGCAGCATCACAACAGTCATAGTTAATCAACGTTAGTTCCCGATATCCTTTACGCTTCAGTCTGCAGGGTCAGTGTAACTCACCCACACATTGGTTCCACTGGTAGTGCTGCACATAGCCCTGAGGACAGCCACAGCGGTATCCTCCCAGCATGTTCTGACAGCCGTGCTGACAGCGGTGATTACTGCTGCACTCATCCACATCTGATGAAAAATTCAACAGTTAAACTTTCTTATCTTATCCCTCTCACCTTTGTGAAGATGTTTCACTTCTTGGCAAAGTAGTTTCATTAGTTTTGAGCCAGTAGTGGGCAGTAAAGTGCGTGTCATTCATACCTTCGAGCCAAGAGGAGTCATATGAGTCACAGTGCAGTCAAAAGAGAGGTTTGAGACTCGAGATATAAATAACATGCACAGTTGGAAGTTGGAGACTGGCTTCTGTATCAAACCAAAAGTAAAGGTAGTTGGATCTTCTTACCCTCGCACTCCACGCCTGTGGTATCCAAGGAGAAACCTTTAGAACATTCACAGTTGAAGCTACCAGGTGTGTTGACACAGGAAGCCCGGGAACCACACACACTGCTCTGAGCTGTACACTCATTGTTGTCTGCAAAGAGAGGAGAAAAACATTTACGAGGGGATTTGGCTTCAGCATTCCTTACATATTGTAATAAAGTATGGAACAGAGAAACCTTGCAAGAATTTACAGTTGTTCAAGTTCACTTGAACTTGAAAAACTTACAGATATAAATAACACCCCTCCTTCCGGCATACTCACCGATGCAGGCGGTCTGGTGCTGGGTGAATCCAGGAGGACACTTGCAGGTGAATCCTCCAATGGTGTTAACACAAAGGAACTGACAATTGTGCTGCTTGGTTGAACACTCATCAAGATCTAATTAAAGGAGTACAGCACACAGCACCATAAAAAAACAAATTATAGACAGATGAGGTGTAAATGATATGACAAAAATTACATTTACATCAAACAAATAACCCAGACCAAGTAGTCAGACAAAAGTGATTATGTACAAATACCAAAATGAACCCCCCCCCCCCACACCTTTGCAGGTCTTTCCATCAGGCTGCAGGCTGTATCCTCTGGGGCAGGAGCACAAGTAGCTGCCCTCTGTGTTTTTACACAGGAAGTTACAGGGCTTCGGAGACAGAGAGCATTCATCCATATCTGTAATATTACAGGAAGAGAAACACGTGTGAACAGCAAGGTCATGCGACTGCTGTGTGAATGCAATGCTGAGAGTGTAATCTGAGATGGAGAGATGGAAATATCAGTCGTACCAACACATGCAGTTGCGGTAAAGTCGGTTTTGTAACCCACATTACAGTGGCAGCGGAAGGATCCAATGGTATTGATGCATTGCCCTTTCTGGCAGAGATCTGGCATCACTTGGCACTCGTTGATGTCTGGAAACACAAGGACATTTTAAAAGTGATCCAGATTGGGTGCACACTCACACTGCCAACATGTAATCTACTGAAGAGCTTCTAGTCTAAGTTTTCTTAATTTAAAACAAATCAACAAATGAGAGCCATTATGATAAGAAGTTGAATATCTGGCCTGAAGGAGACGGGCCTAGACAGATGCAAAAACAAAAGACAGATGATCCATGAACTCCTCCCTGTTTTACCTCTTCCGTCAGTGGTGTATCCAGGTCCGAGCGGGCACATCTTCTTGTACTGTACGGTTCCAGGCAGTGGGCAGAGCTCACACTGTGGACCCCAGCCTCGGCCTGTGTTACAGCAGCACTCAGATTTGGTCACACTGTTCCTGTTCGTGGACGACTGCTGGCACATCGTCTGCAGAACCTCTGTGTAACAGAAGCCTCTCCTGTTGTCTGGACGGAGGAATGAAGAATAGGAGGAGTTTTGGAGAAAGAAGAACAAATCAGGGCAAATTAGACAAATTTATTAAATCTTTATTTTGACTACACACAAGAGTTTAAAAGCATCTAAGTCATGATACATGATCCTTCGATTGAATTAAAACCTAAATTTATTTTTATCTACACCGTGTGTGAATATGTCCTGTAGCAGGGTGGTCTTACCAATACACTCGGTTCCAGTAGAGCTCGGTTCGAAGCCATCGTTGCACTCGCAGCGGTAGCTCCCCACTGTGTTGACACAGCGCCCGTTCTTACAGATGCCAGGCTTGGCACGGCACTCATTCAAATCTGCCAGTACGCAGACCAAAGGATGAGGGGATAAAGATAATGAAGAGGATAAATGCAGAAATCAGACACAGTGTGTATATTTAACGAGTGAAGAGACTCTATCCTGCTGATTTAATCCTTTTTACTCACCCATACATCCTTCTCCGTCTGGTCGGCGCTGCATGCCAACGGGGCAGATACACATGAAGGTACCGATCAGGTTCTTACAGCTCATGCCCTTGGAGTTGCAATCATCCAGTCCCTCTGAACACTCGTCTTGGTCTGATGGGAGACAGGGAGAAATGATCAATAGGTGAAACATCCGCTTTATTTAATGTCACAAATGATAAATGAATAAACTGCAGAAGATCCAAAGATTAAGGAGAATCTTGGTGTATTGGGAGATCCTTTTTTTACACTCACCTCTGCACATGCGTTGATCATCACGCAGCACATAGCCAGAAGGACACATACACTCATAGGAACCAAAGGTGTTGACACAGCGGAAAGCACATAGCAGAGGGTTCTGAGAGCACTCGTTCACATCTGGAGTCAGACAGGTGTAGAGACAGGATTGTTTAATTGGAAGTGTTTGACAACATAAATTTGCTTGAGTGTTTGTGTGACTGACCTTCACAGGTCATCATGGGTCCAGGTTCGAATCCCTCCTGGCATGAACACTCGAAACCTCCCACCACATTGGTGCAGGTTCCATTTCCACATGGGTTTCCTATGGAGCACTCATCAGTGTCTGAAGAAAGAGAGTGGCGTCATGGAAGAGGCAATTACTTATTATAATAATTATCACTGTTAAAAGCAGTGATTGGAAATATAAAACCCAGCTCTATTTCTCTGAAAATAGCATCCAACTTTAACTCTGTAATACATAGATGCTGCGTAGGGTTCTCTGATTGCTGACCAGACCACATGACGACGAACCAATGTAGTCAGTATTGATGTCATTTACCTGAAAAACATTTTATTTAGGCGCTATCTTGATTATTAATCAGCAGCCTAAATCCTCAGTTCTTCTTATTTATTTATTTTTACCAAACCACTTGCTGCTAAGAATAGGCAGGATTTTTCAAGTGAAGAGCCAACCTGACAGCTAGCATCTATAGATGATATACAGGGTCGAACACTGAGTGCTGTATGATCAAACCTTACTTTCGAATTTCATTTGCAGAGGCCTTCTTACCAACACAGTTGACTCCAGTGTAATCCAGGTTGTATCCAAAGGGGCATTCACAGCGGAAAGAGCCATCTGTGTTGATGCAGATACCATTCCGGCAGATGCCTGGGCTATCCACGCACTCATTCAAATCTAGAGAGAGCAAAAGAGTAAGTGTTGGGATTTTTCAATCATGATCTCCAGTTTATTTTAGTTTTTACTTTTACTCACCTTCGCGGGCAGCACTCGGTCCAGGCAGAGCTCCATGACCGTAGGGACACAGAGTGTCAAAAGCAGCTGGAGACAAACAAAAAACATGGTAGCTGTGTTCATTTCCAGGTGTAGGATTTGCACATCAGCTATGAGTGTTTATGTGCTTAAGGCTCACCTTCGGTCTCTCGTGGGCAAAGCTCACAGGGAAGCCCCCAGCCCTCGCCAGGCATCTTACTGCAGCAGCATTTGCCCTTGGTGGTGTTGAAAGCTTTGGGAACGGAGCATTTTCCTGCCTCGAATTTGGTGAAACAGAAACTCTCTCTGGTATCTGTCAAAAGAAAAGTTACTTATAATTAAATATTGTTATATTCTACTGTTTTCCTCTCTGCCACATACAATAGAGGCAGACAGATAAACATGTCAGATCGCCAGGTTTATCAACACAGTTTGCGCTTGTTCTCTCACCATAGCACCGTCGTCCATTGTCAGAGAGAACAAAACCGGGCTGGCAGGTACACTGGAAGCTGCCTGGGGTGTTGGTGCATGTGCCAAACTGGCAGTTGTTAGGCTCCACCTCACACTCGTTGATATCTGGGAAGATGGTGGAGGGTGAGAGGATTGGCGTGCATGCGTAAGTGTGTATTCATGAGTGTGTGTAATGGACCAGATGGCTCAGACCCCATGATGTTCAGGTGTAGATGTGTATCAGGAATCTGACTGTTTGCACAGGCTGCTTTGTGCATGCCTGGATGGCTGGAATCATTTTGAAGTGCAGTGTGTACATCCCTTCGCGTGTGTGTTTGTGTGAGTGTGTGTTTTTTTTTGTCCTACCTATACACTGGTCGTTTTGCACCTCGTAGCCTGGAGGGCAGATACATCGGAAGGAGCCATCCAAATTCTGACATGTTCCTGGGGAGCAAGTACCTGGGAGGCTCACACACTCATTGATATCTGTTGAAAATTGGACAAACTTAATGTCAGGGTGTGTGTGACAGTGGAAGGACACAGATAAAAAGTGATGCTACACACCATTCTGGGTATTTTTGTGCACTTATTTGCTGCCTTACCGACACAGTTCTTTCCATCTGGAGTATTCTCATATCCCTCATGACAGAGACACTGGAAGGAGCCCAGTCCGTTGATGCACTGTCCGTTCCTGCACACTTGGCCTTGGAGGGAGCTGCACTCGTCTATGTCTGTAAGGCAAGGATTATGACTCTCAGATATTCTTGAAACAGATGTGAATAAACTGCTTTGTACCAAAAGGTCAAATTTTACACATATTCTGCTACATTTCCATTTAGAGACAAAGAATGATGATAAGAAGAAGAGGTATGATAAATCATTTCAAGTTCAAATCCTAGTCAAGACTGTGATCTTTTGAAGAAGGCTCAGGCAGCTGGTAGCCTTTGTATTTAATCTGGTGGTACGTACCCATGCAGTCGTTGTTGTGTGTGAGTTCAAAGCCGGGGAAGCAGAGACAGTTGTAGGAGCCCACAGTGTTTTTACAGGTTCCGTTACCACAGGGCTGTCTGTCACACTCATCGATGTCTAAAATACACACAGACGACAATATTGAAGCCACAAATTTAACAATAACGTAGCATAATTGTTGACAAAACACTACAAATGACAAATGCAGTATTGAGTGGTGGACCGTTCCTCCTCACCCATGCACATGGTCTGGTCACCAGTAGCTTTGAAGCCATTGTGGCAGAGACAACGGTAGCTGCCTTGAGTGTCGATACACTCTCCATGACTGCACACATTAGGAATCTCTTGGCATTCATTACGGTCTGAGGGAGAGGTGAAGAGAAATAGAGATTATAGTAGATTATATATGAGTTAATATATCATATATCCTAAGCATGATTTACCCCTCGTCAGTAAATTGACACATACCAAGGGCAACATAACCTCAATTGCATGCCTTTGGACTAATGGAGTAAAACTACAGACATAAGGAGAACGTAAAGGTTCAAGCAGGATTTAGACCCAAGAACCTGTAAGGTAACTTGTTGCCCTTCCTTATCTAAAAGAACAAGTCATACACCCAGAGCATAGACTCACCCACACACGCCCCACTGGGAGAGAGTTTGAAGCCAGGTGAACATTCACAGCGATAGCTGCCCGGAATGTTGATGCAGTTAGCGTTTCGTTGGCACAGATTGTCTCCACTGTTACACTCATCGATATCTGAATGGAAATAAGAAAGAGAAACACAGTGTAGATCAATCACAAGCTCTATAATGGTCTGGCAGCAGCAGGCTCTGTGATCTAACAGCGTGGACAACAGGGGAGGTTTTGGCTGTGCTACAGTACAGACAGTCACTGGCAGCCTCTGGATGATTGAAGGCCCTGTCAGAAATGGTACAGCCCGAAACAGAGCCACTCGACCTTACAGGGAACAATTCATGTGGGAACAGGCAGCATTAACTACACTGAGTGCGCTGCTATTTACAAGTATTTGTGTGTGTGCGTTTGTGTATATGGTGTGTGAGGGAGAGAGATGTCAAGAAAGTCAAACTAAAAGGCCGAGATAACAGACATAAGATGGGTAATGCATATTATGCGAGACCTGGCTCTTACCTTCACAAATGAGCAATATGTTGTTGTAGCTGAAACCCATTGGACATTCACAGCGGAAGCTCCCGATCTGGTTGATACATACTCCATTGGCGCAGATACCAGGGATCTCCCTGCACTCATCAATATCTGCACAAAACAACACCAGAGAAAGATTAAGTTACACCGAGCGATACATAACATGAACATGAAGCTTCTTAGGGACAACTGCACGAAAACAGCAAGAAAAACAACTCATACTCAACACCAAGCTTTGATCTCTGACTTTTTGTCCTTGTAGTGACCTTACCAATTGGTTTGCCAGTGTGGATGTCAATGATGAAGCCAGGAGCCTGGTTACCACAGAGTAACTGGTACTCAGCTGAAACAGACGGGGCAAGTGAGACATGAGATCACATTTATGTCAGCATACATTTTATGTGTTTTGGGTAAGACGCATAGACACTCACAGGTAGCAGGTGTAGGACAAGCCTCGCACGGTTTGTTCCAGGCTTTCCCCACATTGTAGGCGCAGCAGCACATCTTCTTGGTCATGTTGAAGGACAGCTCATTCTCACACGTGTCATTGAAGTTCCGGTAACACACGCTCTTCCTCATGTCTACATTGTATGGAGGAAGACAGATGATCTAAATTGACTCAGTCAAAAAGGTTTTTTGACTTTGTTGAACGCATTTTAGGTTTTAGAATGTAATTAATAGAATATAGAGGTAAAGAGTATAATAGACTATGTACTATAGAGGCCACTCACCCATGCAGTTGTTTCCTCCATTAACCTGCATGTATTCAGGAGGACATACACATGTGTAGTTGCCCAGAGTATTGTAGCAGGTGCCAGGCCCACAGATCCCAATATGGGTTGTGCACTCATCAATATCTGCATTGAAAAATGAAAGGGAAAATATGCTGATCTTTTTTTAAGGATAAGATGGGACCAATGCAGTTCTTCAGTCAATAAAGACGTTCATTATTTCAGTCCTTACCCTCACAGATGCGAGTGTCTTCATTAAGGTAGTATCCTGCTGGACACTCACACTGGAAACTGCCAAAGGTGTTAACACAGTTTCCTCCCTGGCACAGACCTGGCAGCTCTTGGCACTCATCAATGTCTGGGACACAGTAGAAAGCAGTTAGAATCACAGACGGGCTCCTGTTATAGCTTCTAGGTATAAAACATCTGATGGAGTGCTTTGCTTATGCTCAAGTTGCAGGTGCTCATTAAGTAAAAGTAGGACTTGAACAACGAAAGCTGGATCACTTACCTTCCAGGATCACAGTGATGGGGTTGGGTCTGAATCCCTCTCCACCAGGACAAAGAGTCTTATATTCCGCTACAGATGAGGCAAGGATATTCAGGATGTTATGGCAGAGTTGTTCTTATGTTTTCTTAATAAAATATGGTTTTTGGATTAGTGGTAAATGTTTTATGTATTTGCTGCAGTGTGGTCTTGTAATACATACTGGAGTTGGGGGCTGGGCACAGTTCACAAGGGTTTCCCCAGGCTCCTCCCAAGGAGCAGCAACAGGAGGCTCTGGTCACACCCACACCAATCTCAGCGCTGCAGGAGATTCCACCGTCACCACGTGTAAGTATGTCCAGGAAACAGTTGCCAACGCGGATGTCTGAAATAGATAAATAATTACTCATCAAGACATGAAGTCTTCACCTTTGGAGGATTCTCAACATTGAATGAACATGAATGAATAATGCCTCAACACGTCACTTCCTCCTTGTTCTTACCCACGCAGCCCACTCGTGTGGGGTTGAGCTCAAAGTCAGGAGGGCAGTTGCACAGGTAGCTCCCTGGGGTGTTCACACACAGCCCGTTGATGCAGTTCACAGGATCAGCACATTCATTGATGTCTGCAATTCACAATCACACACATGAGCTTAGCAAAAAAGTGGTACACACTTCAGTGTAAAAAGAAATACAACCTGATCTGCATCTTCTGCAAAAAACAGAAACTTTGGGAATTGACTTTTGTTATGCAGCAAACTAGCTGAATGTGCACATTTAGGTCAGATGTTGAAAGAATGGTATAACTCAATAGGTTCAGCGTTATTGTGTACAGCTGGTATAGATTTCAATTCTAGTTCAACTTTCAAGAAATGCTATG
Source organism: Brotula barbata (assembly GCA_900303265.1). Lineage (NCBI taxonomy): Eukaryota > Metazoa > Chordata > Actinopteri > Ophidiiformes > Ophidiidae > Brotula > Brotula barbata. Next base: position 61,050 of record OMNV01008026.1, on the reverse strand, counting down.
AGATGTATTGTGTGCATGTGTGTGAAAATCTAATTAAAGAATGTTGGCTATTACTGTCCATATAATGTACATATGCCACTGAAGTGTTACTGACCAGTACAGTTTCCACCGCTGCGATCCAGTTCGTAACCATCATCACAAACACAGCGGAACATCCCCGGAAGGTTCTGGCATGTTCCAAACACACAGATGTTCTGAAAATTACACTCATCAATGTCTGTGGAAAAAGGGGGCAGAGAGTGAGTACGTTAGGTACACTGACAGTATGACAAATCACAGCAACAATAGAAGAGGAGAGAATGAGCTGCGTACCTTGACAGGCCTTGCTGTCCTCCGTCGGAGTGAAGCCCATCTCACACTCACAGCGATAACCACCTGGAGCATTCAGACACTGGCCATTCTCACACAAGTTTACATTGTCTGCACACTCATCCATGTCTGAAACAGAGAGAGAAGTAGATTATAAACAGCTTCTAAAAACAATAACATTCAATCAATGTTTAAATAAAAGCCTTTATCAAGTTTTGGAATTGTTTGGATCTTACCAGAGCAGGAGAAGCCATCTCCATTAAAGCCCTCCTTGCATGTACAGCGGTAGGATCCTGGTGTGTTGACACAGTCTGCGTTGGGGTTGCAGTTATGGTCCTCTGCAGAGCACTCATCCTGATCTACAGTGAGCCAGAGAGAAGAAGAGGTCACATATTTTTTGGGTCAAATTACCTGGTCTACAAAAGCCTCTCAGAACCTATGAGAGTATGTGCGAGTATATACTCACCCACACACTTGATGCCATCTCCTATCCAGCCATCTCGGCAGCGGCATTTAAAGCTCCCAGGAACGTTGATGCAGGCAGCATGCATGTCACAGTTATGAGCCCCGATCTCACATTCGTCGATATCTGGAGATATGAATACAGTTAATTCATAAACAGACAGTGACTCAGACACGTGTACTGGCAGTTGAAGGCCCAGTTTTAGTATAAATATAACCATTATGTAGCTATAGTTTGTTGTTGTATAACATTTCCATATTGGTGACATGCAAATACAAATGAAAACACTTTTCCCTCCCATCTCAACTTAAAAATGACCATTAATCTTAATTGAATAATATATTCTTTCCACCAGGGCACCAACTATGCCTGCCAAGCAGAAAGTTTTTAATTCTGTAAGCTGGTGGCTGGGTCTCCAGATACGGTACACCATGAATAAATAATTATTTTCAGGGATTACTTTATGCATGAATGAACCATTTCAACTCTTGGCACAGATATGAACACATAGAGGTCCAGAACTCTTGACAGTCCTGTACGTGTGTATGTGTGTGTGTACCTGTGCAGCCCGTGGATCCCTTCTTGACAAAGTATCCCAGTTGACAGTGGCAGATGAAGGAGCCTTTGGTGTTCTCACAGTCACCGTGCAGACAGATGTTTGGGTTCAAGTCACACTCATTCACATCTGGGCAGAGAGACAGAGACAGACACGGACAATATGTGATGTTGTGGCCTTAGAGAAAAGAGTGACAGAAAATCAATGCGACAGACGGAGTCCCAAAGGTAGACAGGCAGAAACACAAAGACTTGATTTTCCTCTCACCGATACAGGTCCTCATGTCCATGGAAGCCATGAATCCGTCGTAACACAGACAGCGATATTCTCCAGGAATGTTGGTACACTGGCCACCGTCACAGATGTCTGGAGTTTCCTCACACTCATCAATATCTAACAGATAAAGCAGGAAGAGACTGGGATGATGATGCTACACACCACACAAATTACATACAAAATACTGTGTATTTTATTATGTTTATTCCATATCAAAAATTCTGAGATTGTCAGATTTTAGCATTTCTGGTGCCGTTTATTTATATTTTTGTGTTTTCTTACCTGCACAGGTCCTGAGGTCAGGCATGAGAGCATATCCTTCACTGCAGCTGCACTCATAGCTGCCCTCTGAGTTGGTACAGTGAGTTTCACAGCCTCCGTTCATAATCGTACACTCATCAATATCTGTAACAGGAATTCACATTTCAATGTTGATATTGCACGACATAGCAAAAAAACTAAATCATCTCTTCTAATAGGTTATAAACCACTCACCAACGCAGCCCTGTCGGTCCGGTGTGGCCTGGTAGCCAGTGTCACAGGAGCACTGGTAGGTACCCGCCATGTTGACACACTGTCCATTCCTACACAAGTTGTCACTCAGCTGGCACTCGTTCACATCTGAGAGGTCAAACAAACAAGTATAGTGAATAATGCATTCTTATTGATATTATACATAATGTTTTTACAGTATATATGTATGAGTCGTTCAGCATAATGAATCGTAATATTCCCTCCTTAGCTGGAGAATAGCTAAAACAATAATATTATGCTCAAGATTCTTACATTTTCCTTAAAGGTTTTACTTTGAGAAACTAAATTGTTGATGTTGAATATGTGTGTGCTTTTGATTTATGACACACCTTCACAAGCAGATCCATCAGTGCTGAGTGAGTGCCCAGGTGGACATTCGCACTCGTAGCTCCCTTCCGTATTCAGACAGGTTCCTCCGCGACACAGCAGGGGGTTTCTCTCGCACTCGTCAATGTCTGGCAGAAAGGATGAAAAGGATAAGATGAGGAAAAGGAGGTATGGAAGGTGGACCGATTCGATAAATGTTATTTCACGTTGTGGATGTTTCAGAATTACTGAATTACAACTTACCCATGCAGTTCTTCATCATCATGAAGCCACTCTCGTAGCCCTCAAAGCATTCACACTCGAAGCTGCCAGGTGTATTGACGCAGGCACCATGGCCACACAGGTCAGGGGAAATGCGGCACTCATCAATGTCTGGAACACACAGAAATAAAATAGGAATGCTGCATGAGTATTTACTAAGATGTATATTTAATATTCTGTCATTTCTGGTGGAATTTACTACTTGTGGCACAAAAACTAAGCAACCTTAGTTCTTCCACTTTCTGTTCATACCTGTGCAGTTCCTCTCTTCGGCGTTGAGAGCGAAGCCGCTGTTACAGCGACACTTGAAGCTGCCGATGGTGTTCCGGCAAGTTCCATATGTACAAAGACCCTGGAACACCTTACACTCATTCACATCTGGAGAGTAAAACATCGGACATTAGCACATCACACAGAACCTAAAATGCTTATCCTAAAAACAGTGATCAAAATAGTCATTCCTTTGAACATCAGTGCAATACTTCAGTGAGCTGAGAATCTCTGTACCTTTGTAGAAAGGCCTGCCAGTCAGAATATCTCCTCTGTTGGCGAAACCAGGGCCTCGAGGGCAGATGGATCTGTACTCAAGTGAGCCAGGTTTGGGACACTCCTCACAGTCGACGCCCCAGGCAGAACCCACTGAACAGCAGCACATGTCCACACGATATCTCCCAGGCAAAGGCTCGCCACACTCATCCTCGTGCCACTTCATGTAGCACTGCTCACTACGCATATCTACAAATAAACCAGTCAGAAGCCAGTTAGGAACCCAGGAAAGCATCAATCTGGTTAAATGGAAAGACCTTTCAGTTTGCAATGAACAATCAGAGTCGCTGCCTTACCAACTGATATGTGTCAGTGTGAATGACAGTGATTGTTGTATTGCGTTTTCTTACCGACACATGTGCGTCCCGTGCTGTCCAAGGTGAGACCCTCTGCACATTCACAGCGGAAAGAGCCCTGGGTGTTCACACAGCGGCCGTTTGAACACACTCCGGGGAACACCTCACACTCATTAATATCTACAGAGAGCAGGGGAACAAGGTTCATACATGTGCACTAGAGGAAGAACATCACAGGACATTACAAGGACCAAAATGGCTCTATGGTTACCTTCACAGTTGACCCCCTTCATACGAGCAAACCCACGGGAGCATGCAGCATCTAAGGAGAGATAAAAACATGGGGAAATCTTATAAAAACATGCACGCATTGGATGGACCTTCTATGTTGCGTGTTGTTTTAGGCTGATAGTGGCCAGTAAAATCCATGTGATTAAGAAATCTTCCCAAAAAACATCTGCTAGACAAACCTGCTATTAAATTGTACTTGTTCAATTCTATTTATTATGTATGATGACCAAATACATATTTTACAGGTATTCAAAATATGGCTTTTATAGCAACATCGCTCTCATTTCATTGAATAGGGGAGATGGGCCAACCTTCCTCTCTAAAAGAGCTGAATTAATCAATGTTGAGTTCCAAAATGATACTTCCATACATCCAAGACTAAAATTCTGCAGTAATCATTGAACATAACGTGAAGAAAACTTACATATATATATATATATGTGTGTAAATAACTTAAATCTAAAAAGACTGACATCACCATTGAAATTATGTATACCCATAGGTACATATACCAACATAATATGCATGTATATGAATGTGTCTGTAATGTGTGCATGCGTGTACTGACCGATCTCACAGCGTTCACATGGACTGCCCCAGGCAGCCCCCAGTGTAGAGCAACATTCAGACTTCAGTGTGGCTCCATTGATGTTGACCTCGCAGCGGCTGTCTTGTATGGTCAGCCAACATGTACTCTTCATGCTATCTGTAGAGTCCAATTAAAAGTGAGTGAGAGAGACAAGATAATTAACACCTGCAGCAAAATGCACCACATAAATATTAACATGTCACCTTCAACTTAAATATCTGAACTCTGTGGGCAGAGGCTCAGCTGATTGAAGCCTTACTTCCTTTAATCCGGTGCTGCTGGCACCTTACAGCCAAAATGGCAGACCACCCAAACACAAAACCACAAACCACTTTCTCTTTCTTCCCTTACTGAGTAATGGCATTAAAAAGAAAGAAATCATGGGAATTTGTTGAGCTCTAAAAGAGTTTGCTCTTGTGTATTTATTTAATGAGTCATTCATCGTTCCAGTTACAAAAACATCTGTATTCTGTGTTAGCGTATAGATGTTTCACCATTTCCCCAAACTAACAGTACAGAGTCTTACATTCCTCATGTCATTTTTAATCTGCAGTGGATCTCCATAAACCAAGGTCGTGTGCACAAGTATTTACTTAATAATTCATCCATGTGTGCCATTTTGCCCAGCATCTGGATGGCTTTAAGAAATCTGACCGACATCCATATATATTGACAACTTTGACGAGTAAATCCCTAATTGAAATGATCAAAAGCCTGTGCATCTTATTGCAGAAATGATTTCACACTGACACTGTTGTCTTGCTCTGGACCCAGGGTGCTGTTCTAATTTGTGTCAGGCACCGGGAAGGCCAGCCTGGTGTCATGTCTTACCCACGCAGATGGTGTTTGTGGAGTCCAGCTTGCTGCCAAGGGAGCATTCACAGTTGAAGGACCCAGCTACATTGCGGCACACTCCGTTAATACAGGGGCTGGACTCACACTCATTGATATCTGAAATACAAGAATGCATAAACACACATAAAGTCCAAGCTGAAGGGTTGTTTCAAATGGATCACCATCAAGTGACAGCAACAAATACAAGATGTGTCTTCTTTTCCACGTTTACTGGAAACAAACACATCTGGTAATAATGTCACCTCATAATGACCTTGATTGAACACATGAGAATGTGTAATACAAACATCCTTGTTTGTTTGTTTGTGTATCTAAGAGACAGGATGTGTGTGCATGTGTGTGGGTGTGTGTGGGTGTGTGTGGGTGTGCATGGGTGCTTACCTTCACATGTCTCTGAGTCCGGTTTGAAAACAAAACCTTTAGGACAGGAGCAGGAGTAGGATCCAGGAGTGTTTCTGCAAAGGCCGTTATCGCAGAGGAGACGGTTCACCATGCACTCGTTGATATCTGTAGGGAGGACAAGGACAGAAGGGTCTGATGATCTTAATCCTCATTTTTTGCTTCGTTAATGACAGCTGGAAAACTACAATCTTTTTTTTAAGCACGATGGGATCTTTATTTAATTTGTTTTTTTTGTTATCCCTGCTGTGAAAGGATTACACATCACAGGACAAAGTACAAACATCTCACACACACTTAAAGTAAGCATGTAAAGGACCATAACATGGTTAATTCCATTTTGCTGATCATTTAAGACAATACTTGTAAAACTGTGACTGATGACTTACATGGCCTATCCTTGCAAGTCATCAGTACAAGACTTAAACAGTCCCAGGTTCACTCACCAACACAGTTCTTGCCACTGGAGTCAGATTCATAGCCAATGTTACAGATACAGCGGTAGCTCCCCCTCAGGTTTTCACAAATGCCGTTCTGGCAAATTTCTGGGTCCAACGCACACTCGTTGATATCTACAAGGAGAAGAGTCAGCAGAAGTTGTGAAAAATGAATGTTTCTTGACAACAGTGTGACAGCCTTCACCCACAGCATGCTCACCTCTGCCATCAGCTGTGATGCCAATACCACTGCTACAGACAGCTTGGAACTCAGCTGAAAGATTCATAATGGGAAAAAAGTCACAATATATATATATATATATGAAAAAAGAAAGAACAAGAAAAAAAGAAGAAAAAAGATAGTACCTGAGTTTCGGGCAGGGCATGGATGGCACGGCTCTCCAAAGCCGTGTTCAGGACTGGCACAGCAACACTCCGACTTGGTCACTGCACCGGGGAATGGCCGAGAGCATGTGCCCATCTTTATGGCGCCATAGCAGGTGGTCCTCATGTGTGTGTCGACACACACTCTACCATCGACATCAATAGCCAGGCCCGGTGGGCACTCACAACGAAAAGATCCCTCTGAGTTGATGCAGCGGCCATTCATACAAATGCCCGGTGTCTGGCACTCATCAATGTCTGATGAAGAGAGAGCAACAATGTATTTAACATTTGTTTTACTTAAATAGACCAGGCAGATGTGTTTGTGGATCAATAAACAGGAGACAATTTTCCTGATTAAAAAACTATTTCTTGATGATCTGATCCACATCTGATGTTTTTTGAAAAATCCCAACCAACTTGCAAAATATTCTAAAATAATAGAAATATTCATTTGTAGATAAAAAAAAAGTGTGCCTGAAGATTAGACCAAAAGACTATCTGCATATTTAAATTTCTGCATATTAGATTTAAATCAGCAAACATCAGACATCCCACAGAATGTCCAACAAACTACCAGAATCCAGAAAACTAGGAGAATCGTGTATCGTGTGGATATGCTTTCTACATCACATATCAGGCACCTACGCGGCCTGTGTTGTTGTGTGAATGGATGGAAAAGACAGTTTCTCTCGAAGGTCCAAGAAAAACTCTGTACTTCTCCCTGAAACTCATCAATCTATTATTGGCTAGTCTCTCAGCACTTTTTTGAAGCAACCTATTTGTGACAGGCTGAGGACTTGAGGTCTGCGTTTCTTCCATATAAATCCTACATACCAGTGCAGTAGCGTCCATTAGGTGCCAGGGCAAAGCCAGGCTTGCATATACACTTAAAGCTGCCGTCCTCATTGATACACATGCCGTTCAGACACATGTTAGTGGTGGCACACTCATCGTGATCTGCAGTGAAAGATGTGAAGAGCGTAAGTCCAGTTAATCAAAATTAAGTCTTTGGTAGACATTTTTAGCATCTTATAGTAGATTCTTTACCAATGCAGTTCTTTCCATCAGGAGTAAGCTCAAAGCCAGCATTGCAGATACACTGAAAGCTTCCCTCTGTGTTGACACATCGGCCATTTCGACACATGACTCCATTCACGATGCACTCGTCGATGTCTAAGGAGAGGAGAGAAGACAGAAGGAAGACAGATTTTACTTTGCGTGTACTTAAGAAATATATAACAACAACATATTTTACGATATAAAATACATAACCACTAATTGCACTAAACTGTCCTTCAGTGGAACATCTACATAATTGTTAAGAAGACATTTTAGGGACCTGAGTCCAACAAGAGTCACTGACACCTACCAATGCAGGCTTGTTTGGTAGGAGTCCCCTGGTAGCCCTCATGGCACTTGCAATGATACGATCCAGATGTGTTAATGCAATCTCCGTTGACACAAGGATTACTCACACACTCATCCACATCTGGAGACATGGAGACAAGGAAAACATGGATAGGGTTGCGCAAAAGGTGTGAAATATGACGTAACTACTCCAATTGATAAAAAGAAGGTGAAAGTAGAAGAAGCTTAAGAACTCATTTGGAGTTTGATTTCATACTGGTGGTCTACACACACACATTAAGTTCCATAAATCAGCAGAAGATGGCAGTGCAGTGCATGTAATTAACTGTGGCAATGGGGATTGCTCAGAGCTGAGTACATAACATATACATATGCTGTATTCATGTTTTCTGTGTCTGTGTGTCTGTGTGTTTCTCACCAATACACTCCCCACGTACATCCTGCCGGTAGCCCATGTTGCATTCACAGCGGTAGCTGGTGTGTGTGGTCATGCAGCGTCCATTCAGACACAGGTTGGTGAAATGTTTACACACGTCGATGGAGTCATTCATTGAAACTGAGCCTAAGAATACACAACCACACCGTATATATTCACAATAACAACAGAGACTTTCATTGTCATATGTGATCCATTTGCCAAGTTAGAAACAGAAACAGAACAGAACTTGAACACAAGCACAAACATTCACCTATGGTTTGGTGTGTCATCAGTCCATTGCCGCCAAAACCTACTCCATTTCCACCGTTGCCCCCAAAGACTCCTACTCCTCCTAGTCCACCTCCATTTCCACCGATGCCTCCTCCATTACCGTTACCATTTGGTAAACTGGGGTATTTGTATCCAATAAACCCATTGCCGTTGTTGTTGGGGAAGTGTCCGTTAGGGAATTGTCCGGGGTAAACGCTAGGGAGACCATGTCCCTGAGGAACACCCACTATACACAGACGCCTGAACTCATCTAAATAAAGAATAGAGGTGACAAGGAACAAGTCAGTGAATCATACTGCTTTGTTTTTCATTTTGGCTCACTCATTTAATGACACTACAGCAAGAAGAAGAGTCTATATTGTAACTAGGTTTTGCTCTCATTTGCTCTCAGTTTCTTCGGATTTTCTGCTTTATTATGATAGTTATAGTATTATGTGATATATGTTTAACTGGCAGGCCACCAGGGCGCACTCACCATTTTGACGTGGACAGCACAAACACACAATGCAACAATGGCCGTTACTCTGATACACCAATATTGTATGCTCTTTGGGTTGCGAGATTAACTGCAAGAGTTTTTCTAACTTTGAGATATGCAATGATTGGCACAGTGCCTCAGACAATAATTTGTGTTGTGAAAATGTGCATTTACACGTTCCCTGTTCTGCTTTCCAGTAAATCCAATGTTATATCTACCATGAGCTGTTGTTCATTGATGGCTATGGGCTCCAACTTTTCTTTTTACTTTGACAATCATATAACAATAAATTGAACAGCTAAGCAACTGTAGAAAAACACACACACACACACACACGCACTGAGTGACACACAGAGAGTACAAAGGCAATTGAGTTTGACGAAAGACAAAGCAGAAAAATTATGTGAAAGATCAGATATGGAACACAAAGAGGATTCCTCTATTTCAGCCTGATTGAAGAGACAAGGATCATTATTTGATTGAGGAGACAAGGATCATTATCTTCCTACAAATATTTTCCATGTTTCTTTTTTTTGCGTATGACATCATTCTCATCACTTTGAGTGAATGCTCTTGCTTCTCTCTAGCTTCGCGGCACACAAACACACAAAAAAAGCTCTGTGCACCATTAGTCTTGTTTAGCTTGCCATTACTGTGGCTT
>OMNV01008026.1:17369-51288 GCA_900303265.1 Brotula barbata | reverse complement strand
TGTGAATCATTTTCCCTGCCAAAGCTTTATTTAGTGAGTCTGTGCGCCTGCCAAGCCAGGGACGATCTATTGTGGCGAAAAGACCATCAGAAAAAGAAGTTCAAGCTCGAATGCAACACTGGCCATGTGGCATTGGTGAGGTATTTGCTGCCCTGTGTGTTGTGTGTTTAGTTTACTCACCAGAGCCCCGGACAGGACACATCTCAGGGATCTGTCCCAAAGCCCAGCACCTGCCCGTGTCACAGCAACACTGCATCTTGGTGTACTGGCCGGTCTGTTCTGCAGCACAACGTCCATTAGCCAGAGCCAAAAAACAGGTACCCACCCGCTGGTCTGAGAGTGGAGGTAGCCAAGAGGGTCAGTGTCAGTAACATTGTACTTTTTAAACAATACACACTCTTGCATTTTTGTGATTTTGTGCTGTTGTTGCATGAACACAAAATACAAAACCCAGTGACAACAGAATGCTGTAACTCAGACGGTTTGTCTGCCCTTTCAACGATGGCTGGGGAGGAAGCCTTTTTATGAGCTAGTAGTGGAAAAGGTTGCCTGGGGTCCCGGGTAACTGCAGGCATCTGAAGGACCTCCTGAAAGGGGTCTTATTTGTTACAGTTGCCTAGGTAGGGGTCAATGGGGCAGGACGGCGGTCTGGGGTTCCAAGCGCATATGTAAGGAATCAATGGGAGCAGTGAGAGAGAGAGTTTTGTGAAAAATAATTTTGAGTTCATTTAAAGAGAGAAAGAAGGAAGAAAGCGAAAAAGTAAGAGCAGGAAGGGGAGGGAATGGGGCTGATAGGGCACAAGTCGATTAACTCACTAATGAGCCAGCAGTCTGGAATTAATCAGTTCCATGTGGAGCAATTCCTGCCATTAGATAGAGAACGAGGGGCTGCACTGTTTCTGAGTACACATTTAGGGCAATACACACACGTTTACATGCATGCGCACACACAACTGTGCATTCTCACACACATCCACAGGCACATCAACATAATTGATGTACAAATACCTCTACGCGCACAAACAAGCAGACATACAGTCACTCACGTAGGCCAACACGTGCAAATATACACATCAACACAAAAAATGCAACTCAACTCCCTCCTTTGGACAAAAAAAAAAACAAAAAAAAAAAAACATCCCCGAGGAATGTCTGAGCTGGGGGCATGGCGGACGAGAATGAAGGAGACAGAGAGAGTCACGGGGTCACTGATGAGGATGATGAAGTCTTAAATTGGATCCAGATTCCAGACCGTGACTGGCTCAACTACCCCAGCATATGCTTCCATTTGTTGGGGTGTTTTTACAGACTGGACAGGTCTTTTTTTGGTTTTATTTTCTTCCACGGTGTGACCAGGCATTAGGCTCTTATTACTGACAGCCCCCAACAGCTCCCACTGGCCTACTTCACCACAGTACATCCCACAAAACACACTTTATCAGCCGATACACCTCCGGCCAGAACCAAAACCATATATCCTGCAGCAGAGCTGCTCCCACAACGGATGGTAGGCAAGTAAGAAATGAGCCGTGTAAAAATGATTCACTCTGCCTAACCTCAAGAACGGGAAAAAGGACAGGCAGGATGAAGGTTTTTAAGTGTGTAGGTCATTTGAAGAGGAAACAATAAAGTTTTAAGGCTGTTATTTTCTTTATTTATATATGGGCTGATGGAAAACCTCATTTCAAAGAAGATTGGCTTTAGTAGTATGTCAGTGTGAGTTTGGATCACACTTTGCTTAGCCTGGCTTGGAAGATCCAGAGTTGGCCTGGACACATCCTGGTCAAGTCTGATATGGTTAGGGGCTTACTTAGCTTTGCGTTTGTCCGCTAATCTCGTCTTGTCCATATTGGATGTGGGACAGAGACAGAGGAAGGATATATGAGGCTTGTGTCTGGCACCTGTTTTGTTTGCTCTCCATTTTTCATTTTCCCTTCAGCAGGCAGATGAAAAATAATGAAAACCTAAAACTGAAGGAAGTGAGCAAATTAGCGAATCCAGATGTCAATGTGGCAAAAAAAATAGGCTACGCGGGAACAAGAAGAACTGCAAATAAGCTGGAGATAAGGGCAACGAAAACAGAAGAGGAGAGGGAATAAGGGAAACAGAGTGCAAACGGAGATGGAAATGAGCACAGTTCCAGAGTAAACAAAGAGGATTTCTACTGTAGATCACTGGAATGTTAGCTGAGGGAATTAGGCAGTGTGTCCCTCTATTAGAAAAAAGAAAAGGTATGAGAGATCATAGACAGTATAACTACAGGAAAAGGAGACAAAGGGAAAATAGGGACAGAACTGGACAAAATTACATACACATTTTGTATCAAAATACAAACAAATTTATGAAAGAGAAGAGCAGTAATTTGCATCTTGAAAAGACGAAAAAAAGTCAAAACAATTTTGTTGTTTTTAACCAGAGGTTTTGTGTGTTTCTATCGTTTCATCAGTTGCAGAGTTGTCTGGAATGCACCATTAGCTGATGTTAGCCAGCTAGCTAACTAGCATTGCCCTCCAATATCACATTAAACAATTTTAATGCCAATGCAATGTCCATTGTCCATTAGCTTCTCATTTTCTCGCAAACTTTTGCCTGAAACAAAATCAAACACATCCTTCCTACTTTATTCTATTCTCATCAGGGTACATCAGGCGTCTAGAAAGTGGCTTATTTGCGATTGTTCGTGATCAGCTCCCCCTCTCCCTTACATCACTCTGCTCCTTTGTTTGTGAACACTGTAAATAGTTGAAATACTTTGCTTCCTCCATCACCCCTTTGTCTTTTCTTTCCTCTTCTTCCTCCATATGTTGGCTCGGGGCTTTCTTAATTTAGGCTTTGATTTACTTTTTTTCTTTTCAGTTCCTTTCTCTGGTTCCTCCCCCTCCTCTCCCTTCCTGCCCTATCCAGGGCCTTATTGGTTCCACCTCGCTTTGGTTAGCGGTGCCATCTTTTGTTTTCTTCTGTTCCCTTAAACAGCACCATATGACCGTTAAATCGGTACATTGAAGCTAAACAATCTTCCACATGGCGGGAAAGCTCACACACTACCTGTGAGGTCAACGTCCACCCTGTTTATGCACACGTGTGAGCACATGTCTTTGTGCATTGTTCTTAATGTTTGCAAACCACTTCCTCCTGCACTTTTTCCACAACATTTACAGATTATTTTTCACAGATGAAGGAGGGTCCATTGGATGAAAACTAGAAAATAATCTAATTTGGGGGAAACAATGAAAGATGGAATTGAAAAGGGCTCTGGACAATTTGAGTAATCAAGAGGATTTGCTTTGTTATCGCTGATTTTAGTGGCAGGGATCTGGGGCAAGCCTCTGATGTTGATGGAGGGAAACAGAATGGTCATGAGCTGTCCACTTTGTGCCTAAATCTTGAAATAATATATAAACACCTGCTTGTGTTTCGCTGTGGCAGCCATCTTGTCAAACTGTTTCAAACTGTGCAGCGAGGCTTGCAGGAGTACATTTACACCTGGTAGCGTTTGATGATACATGTCAGTGATATATGCGTGTGAGTCAGTGTGTGCGTGTTTGCGAATGAGTCAGACGGAAAGTAACATTAGACTGGATTATTGCTGTCAAGGCTGCTTGCACACTGGGATCACAGACTTACAGAACACTTTGACTCATTACAGCGATATTTGTAGGAAGCAATGTGGAGGGAGAGATGTTACAATCCAGATGCAAACACTTTGGTGAGCCAGAGGGTGAATAGAGAAGTGGAAATGAGATCGGGAAATAGCTGGCATACGCGTGTGTACGTGTGTGTCACTCACCCACACATCTGGAGCCATCTGTGCTGGTGATGTAGCCTCGTGGACAGGTGCATACGTAGCTACCAGCAGTGTTGGTGCATTCTCCCCCGTCACACACACCAGGGATGGTGCTGCATTCATCAATATCTGAGGCGTAATCATACGACATCATCACATCACATGCAATGCAAGAAATGGTGAAAAAATGGATGTAAGACCTCATGCGATCTTGAGGTGGAACGGTTTTTGGTTCCACTACGTTCAGGGTGACACAAAAGCCTTTAAGTCATACTGGGTAAATGAAAGCATTAAGCATTACTATAAGTTATGATGCTGTAAAGCTCAATAACAGTAACACAGCATTATAGTATCAATTTAAAGTTGGCTTGGTTATCTATGTACGCATCTAGAGTCGCTTTAATTTAAGAAGCGGGAACTTGAATAAAATCAGAGACAACACAACAGGCTTGCAATAAACCCCACCTCCTACCCGAACTTTATGAGTTCATAGGTTTGGTTGGAAATCTACAAGAAAGACATTGAATCAAATTAATTCCCCTTGTGTACGTAAATGGGAATGGAAACAACTTTATAAACAAGTGTGACTTATGGCAGGGCTGCTGTACTGGAGTGCCCAATACTGATCTGGGTAATAAAATGGTAACTAGGTGTAGTCAGGCCATGGTTTTGGCTCTGAAATGTCTACAATCTCCGAGTGTATCTGGGCATAATGCTTGGCAGGGCCCACTTCACTGTGGTAGGCTTTATTACGCTGTATTATTCAGTGACGGGGGGCTTGTGGCTCCATGGTGGGGGAACCCAAGGTATTGGATTTTTATGACGTGTCACGCTTATTTATAAGCATATGTAATTACTGCACCACTGCTGGGCATATTTACAGCATAAGTGACGACGTGGTGTGTCGCAGTTAGAGAGCATGTGCATGTGCGCAGTCGGTGAGATGTGGTGAAAGGGTGTGTTAATGTTTGTGTTTCTATGCGCAACTTATATCCGTGGATGTGTGCACTGACGCCTGCCGTTATAGCTAAGAGGACGTGCTTCTTCCCCTGCTGACTCCTGTCTGACTGCTAAAAAGCCCTCGGCAAAGCTGTAAAAGCTCAGCCAAAACTCCAGTCAGCAGCCGCAGCAGCAGGCCAGACATTACACTCCACACACACAGCGCTGTGGGATCGACACTGTGTTTGTGTGTGTGTCTGTCACCTGAATAAATGACCACAACATTCATAATACTACTCCGCACTGGAATCATAAAGTTTTGTTTAATCTAAGCTGATGTGTGACACCCTATGCGTCGGTGTGTGTGTGTGTTTGTATGATGTCAATGTCTGCGAGTGTGTGAGAATTAGTGAGGGTCAAAGCAATGGGGAGGTCCTTTCGTGTAATGAGAAAGTCTCCAAGATGCCGTAAGTGTTTCTTTGTTCAGCATTTTAACAGCTGGTTTTAAGCCAAAGGACTGTATTTATGGAAGGAAAATGGAAGGAGAAGAAAAGGCAGGAGGAGGTGGAGGAGGAAGGGGAAAGGGAGACATTTTTAAGCACAGTCTGAACTAAAAGCGGGCCATAAAACCAGGTGCGTTGTGTCGAAAACAATCAAACACCCATGACATCTTAACTGCTCTTAACTTATCTTAACTGCTCCAAAAACCTCACTAATTTCACCGTGAATGCTCTGTTTATGCACTAACTGAAAGGGCATTTCAATAAAAACGTCTCCCGAAGGACCTGAGCTGATTGTGTGCAAGATTTCACAAAATGTGGGCTTCCTGCAGAGCCATGACTTACTACAGAAGTATGTCACAACTGTTTTTTTACGATCTTTACAAATGTAGCACTCGTCACTCTCCACAGGCGTCTAATAAACAAACTCTGTAATGACTGCAGCTCAAAATGTCCGGTTGCGTTGAAACTGAAAGAACAAGTAACAGTGTATTTGCTTTCTGATAACAAACAAAAATACACAAAAACAACAAATTAATCTAACAAAAATCCATTTGGCTCTTGCCCTCATCACCCATCATCTACTGAACCCTACAGACTTAGGAGACACGAGCCATCTAATACTGACGAAAAACAGAGGCACCGGTGGGAGTCTGTGTGTGTAATTTTAGGGACAAGTCTCTCTCACCCCTGAATAACCCTTAAGGTCATACAGAAACAGCTGTTAAGTCTCTCTCTCTCTCGCTCTATTGCTATCTCTTTTTAGTGTAATATTTTAAGATATTTTGCCTCAATCACCACATCCCTATTCCATAGACTTGAACCTTTTAGATTCCCTGTGCTTTTTTTCAGCAGTATAAAGATACTGTGGAAGCTATGCACAACACATTAAAAGGTAAAAGGAATTTCTAGAATCAAAATACTACTAAGTTATAATGATATCCTTGTAAAATTTACTTTCTTTGAGTACTTCTTGAGTACTATGAACTGAGAAGACACCCACTTTCAAATGGGAAATACTTTTGTTTCAGGGTAAAATGTCACAGGAAAACACTTTTTTGGGACAATATCATACAATAAATATATTTGTATCTAACTATTCTTGTAACTTCATATAAAAAATCTTTAAGAGAGACCTTATGACGTATTCCATGAATCGTGTCTCATGACAAACATTGTACTGAGCAATATGGACTGAAATCACACATAAAGGGGCTGACCCTGTATTATTCTAGTTTCTGTGACGTTCCTAATCCTGAGCTCCTGGTATGTTCCTGCTCTGTCTCAGTCTGTGTCCTTGAAGTGTGTGGAATATAATTGCACAGCCCTCTGGGTGCTGTACAGTACCAGGTGGAATGTGATCCACACCCAAATCCCATTAGGCCATGTTCGGCATCTCTGCAAGTGCTCACAATCTCCTTACAGTAAGACCTGAACTATGGCCGTGATCCAAACCCACATGAGAGCTGGGATTTTGGTAAATTTAATCATTATTCTTCCTCTATTCTTATTCACCCACTCATATATAAATCATGCACAGTAAATCTCCTTCTGATGGTCATGTCATGAATCTTAGGGGATACTAACTTCAAGCTGATTCTCTCTACTCTCCTAACAATGTGTATTGCAGTTGCATTCTTATCTGATAGTAAAAGTTAAGAAAACAAGAATTTAGAGCCAATAGCTCACACTATGATTCATTACAATAGCCAGTCCAGCCTTGGTCTAGTTTCGTGGAATGGATGTCATCAAGTTGGAACAGTTTAAGAGCTCTATGTAATCCTCCCCTAAGACTAACAACACGCAGGCTTCGCTCCAACAGCCACAACCCCTGCCTGGCTAACATTCACACTGTTTATCCAGGGCATTGTTTAAATTCCACCCAATCAACACATTGTAATGTGAACACTCTCTGCCATGTGTGTGTGTTAAATTGTTATATTGTCACATTTTAAAACCACCCCAGAGGATTGTCAACTGATCCCAACAAACCCACAGTCTGTGGCTTTCCTGCTCAGTAGGTTTAATAGAGCACAATTACAACTAATAATGACACCTTCAGTCCTCATTATGAAGATCTCTTCCTCACTTTTTGACCTGACATACTTCAGCATTTCCTCTCATTGCGTTTACAATTCTACTCAGGGGACTCTGCAAACACACTCACCTTCACATTTATGGCTGGTGTCACTCTGCCGGTGGCCCGCAGGACACTTACACTCGTACGACCCCACTGTGTTGATGCAGTTACCTCCAGCACAGAGACCTGGCACTGCCTGGCACTCATCCACATCTAAGAGAGCAGAGATAACTGATGAGAACAGGTATGAGGAATCGGGTACTCTCTTAGGGGCTGCCAGATCCTGAAATACATAACTATAAGAGGTTAATGTTGTTTAAAGTGTCAATCATCTATTTTCAACCTTTTTGCAAACAGAGTCAAGCAAACAAAAAATCAAATAAAAGAAAAATGCAATGCAACAATGAAAACAACAAGTCATAACGAAAGTTTAAGAATAGCTAAATGTGAGTAAGTCTGAGTAAGCTGTGATTTGTAAGCTTTCAGAAAGACCCATTCCAGCCCTTGTTTGAACAGGAAATGGATACTTAAATTTACACATTTCCCAGCATTCCATGTGAGTCACTACTGCCAGTTTTGGGGATAAGTCAGGAGGCGAGTTCCTGGATTCACAACTGTCAGGACCGTTAGACACCACACACACACACACACACACACACACACACACACACACACACACACACACACACACACACACAAACACATGGAGAATTTATAATCGTGCAGTCATCAGGTCCACGCATGGTGAATATGCCGCTATGGCCGCCAATCAACAAAAACAGGCGTACTCTCACACAACCTGTTTCTAATCATCTGAATACTTTCAACCACTGTTCATTTGAAAAAGACTGCAAATATGGCCTTGTGTTAAAGGAACTCTATGAGGGAGGGAGGGAGTGAGAGAGAGAGAGAGAGAGAGAAGAGAGAGAGAGAGAGAGAGAAGGGGTGTCTACTGGCCAACATCCTGATGCAGAGCCTGGAATGCAATCACTACATTTGGATTCATGGTCATGTGTGCTTTGTACTACTGCCAGGAAGACACTGATCTAGGCTCCCGGGTGATTTCATGTCTCCTTGAGTGTGTGTATGCGTTTTGAGAGAGAGAGAGAGAGAGAGAGAGAGTAGAAAGAGAGAGAGAGAGAGAGAGTAGAAAGAGAGAGAGAGGTAGGGAATATGTGAGTGACAGATAGACGAGTGATTGATGGAAGCTTTCAGACCGGTCTACACTGGCATACCTCTACCAGATGAGCAGCTGGCAGCCGAGTCCAAAAGAAAGGAAGTTATGGTGCTAAATACACACAAGTGAGTAATGCCAGCTGTACAGTATTACCTTAAACTGCCTTAAATTCAACTGTCATGACTAAAAGTGTGCACATTTATACATAAACATTGCAAAATTACTATTATATATAACACAAGACTGAGTATTACATCAGTTTTATATATATGGCTGCTGATTGATGACTTTGCGGGGCGTGTATGAAGAGTTTGTGAAACAGTTCAATCAGTATGTTTACGCGCACAAACCAGCTTTTACAAATGTCACAAAACTTTCAGAATTCAATTGAAATTGGCACAACAAAGAGAAGTTCTCTGTGTAACTGACCTAGATTATACAATTGTAACTGATTCATCAGGAACATATAAGTCTTCACCTGAATATGCCACCTCTATGTATTTTTCTCAATTAGACTCATGCTGCAATAATGTTATATGTCACTGGAGAGCTGCAATTTCCTAGCGAATCTATTCAAGTGGCTTAAGCACATTTTTGTCTTTAATCACAGTGAGGATAAATATTTGGAGTATTGACTGTTTGGAAAGTGAGGATAACCTGAATTTGTAATGTTTCAAATTGCAATAAATACAAATGTGACAACTATTAGTTTTGACATTTTCTTACTCGTTCATACATATAAGTGCAAAGGTGGGGCATATTTTGTCACAGTGCTGAGTACAGATGTGAAGAAGTCTTGAAAACAGCCTGAAGCAGGACAGATAGACTGTTGGTTGTAGAAATGCATTCTCTGCTGATGGAGTCAGGGTAAGACTCAATAATCAGCTTCACTCATCACCTTTAAAATGATCAGGCAGCTTAATGAGCCGTGAGAAGAGTTCAGGCCAGAGTCTACCGGGAGAGAATTGTTCTTCTCCCAGAGTCTACAACTATTTAGTGCGACTGTGTGTGCATTTCTACCGTTTTTACAATGGAAATGTGAGGTCAGGTGATGAGTGTCAGGTGTCCCTTCAAGAAGAGATGGATGGAGGCAACCAAGCACCTTCGTGGGCTCATTTAACTAAAGATATGACCTCCACATGTGTCCTATATTGCGGCAGGCATATTGCTTAGTCTGGTCCTGGCCGACGCTTATTAGATAGGCATGCAGACGATGAGTGAGAGGGAGAGAGGGAAAGGAGGGTATGGGGTCAGTGCAGACAGATGACACTCTGAAGGGTTTCTGGGACACGAACAGCAGGAGTGTTGATGAAAGAAGGTGAATCTTAGTTCACATTTATTCTCCATTCCCTTCATTCTCTCTTAGTCTTGCTCGCTTTCTCTCTCGCCCCCATTTAGCATAGCTGGCTCTGACGCTGGATTCTGCTGTGTTTATACAGCATCTATTAAACAGCCGTAAACTCTGTGTAGTGTCTGTGAATGGTGTATATAACAGTGGCATTATGAGCAACGTGGAATCCCAGAAAAGACAGGAAAGCTTTTAAAGTTTCAATAAATACATGTACTGTACATTAACTCCCTGGCAGCTTATAGCAGTGCCATAAGTAAATATCAATAAATGACACTTATAGCACCATATCCTGCTTCCACAGCTGGGGTCAACTTTGAGAAAGATAAATGATAACGCTGCACTAAGAATCACTGATGCATTAATAAGACCTAAAGCTGTTTATACGGGGAAATCTGTAGAAGCAGGAAGAAGATGATGACATTTGTACACAGCCTTACCTGTGCCTGAGGAATACAAGCTAGCATCCGGTACTCTGTGGACATGTAAACACCCTCAGTGTTGTTGATACTAGTTCTGAAGGAGAGAGAGACAGAAAGAGAGAGAGAGACAGTTTTGTGCTTTCTGACCTTGGCAGGCTCCGGTGCGGATGTTGGGGATGAAGCCTCGTCTGCAGGGGTGTGGCTGGGCGGGGCACTGTTCACAGGGGTGTCCCCAGGCTCGGCCAATGGTAGCGCAGCAGAGGGTCTTGGTGCAGACAATTCCGCTAAGCTGTCCTTGGCACATCTGGTTGTTCACTTGGGTAAAACATGGCCCAGTCCTGTAGTCTTGAATGAGACAGAGGCACAGATGCTTTGTTACTGACTGATTTAATGTTTCATTGATTAAATGACATGATTCATTTCCTCACACACATCTGGTGTAACATGAAAGTGAAAACATCTACAGTACAAGTTTCTCATTCAGGAAAGTTTGTTCGGAATTTGAATCCTGTTTTGTTTCAATCTTGTACCAAGTGATGCATTTTCTTGTTGCCACAACACCATGACTTAGTAGGCACCTAACAGATCATGTGATTTCAGACATTCACCCGTTAATAACCTAAATCATTTCAGACTAAACAGTTAAACACACAGTGCACTATTGCAAGACCTGAGAATTAAGATTGGAATGATTGCAACGTATGCAGCCCATTAAACGGATTGACGTACCAGCGCACATTCCGGTGCTTTAACTCTGAGGTGGTCAACTAAACAGTGCTGCTTTCTGTTTCCATGCATATAATCGTATAATAAGCTAATGACTGGGTGGAAGTCAGTAATAATTATCCCATGACAACCTAAAAACGAACGTGTCATTTTAAATGTCCCAGGAAGAACCTACTATTGTGTTACTTCTCAATGTCAACGCAAGAAGCAGGATGCTGCGTTAATCATTATTTTCATTGGCACGCAGCTCCCGATAGAAGACGCACAGATAATAAAACGGTACATCATTAGGCTTTACATCACTCGGTTCAAATGATGACAGACTGATTATGTGCCAGTTCACAAAATGACCAAGACCATGACTGACTGCTCACCATGGCGCAATTTGAATTTTGTGTATTGGTGCTTCTGCGTTTGAAAAGTCATCACTAGATGAATCAAAGTTGAAATTCCTCGAAATCAACGTAGCGACACAGTGGAGAATTTGTGCTGCACATACTGCTCAAGAATTTATCACCAATCCTGTGTGAGGTTATAACTTAAGATCTTATATTATAACTGCAACAATGGAGATGCTTTCTAAATATATGCACCATCATTCAAACGCAATGACTATAAGAGCCCCTTGGCTTTAATAAATACCTTTCCTCTGCTGAAGCATTGTTTTAAACTGTGGCATAATGTTCTTAAATGCATTTCACAAATCAGACACTATGACCTCATCCTGAAGCTATTTCAGCAATACAATGTTCATCTTTTTGCAAACAGCTTAATGAAAGTTTCCCTCGCGGGTGAAACCTTTATTAAGGTGGCGCCAAAGTTAATGCAGCCTTCATTTAAAAAAAAAAGAAAAGTAGATTGTTAGATTGACGCAATAAGGAGATGAAAGAGTAACTGTGTGGTTGGTTAGCCGAGGCAGTGGCGGGGGTTGGGGAATTTGAGACGAGGGAAAGGGAAGCACGCTGAAGGACAAACTGAGATGGAAAGATAGGAATCAATGTAGTGGGAGACCTCAAACATTAGCGGTCTTATTGTTTCCTTGTGCTACATAAAAGGTAGATCACAGACAGAGAGAATAAACTAGGTCATTCCCAGCATGCAGAGTGAAGGTTAGACCTTATGCCAGGTCCTGTTCTCATCCATCTGTCTTTATTCCTTTTTTCCCAGCTCAGATCTTTCTGCCCTTCTGTCTCTCTCTCTCCCTGCCTGTCCATCTCCCGCTATTTGATCTCGCTCATGAGTGACCTAACAATCTTTATTCCGCGATGTGAGAGGAAGGAGTGGGAATCCCGCTCTGAGCTGAAAATACCCCTGCTGAGTCTTTGGTCGCTCACATCTGGCTTGGATTCATGTCGTTCCTTTGGCACAGCTCAGTGACACCCTATATGCCAGATGTGTCCCATTCATGTCATGAGATGTGATGTACATACTAAGACACAAACGATCCCCTGTGGTTGTGACAGTAAAGAATAAACGATCTAACTAACTAATTTGGCACATAAACAAACATGGCGGTATTCATTCTTAACATGTTGGGTTTAAACCAACTTGTTTGCTCAGGTTTACTTTGGAACATTTAAAGAACAAACTCTTTTCTACTAGTTTTGTTGAAAAGTTCTCACAAAAATAACACACTAAATTTAGAATTGGTAAAAGAAACTCAACACAAGAAGAAGCGATCCAGTACATGAGAGCAACAGACAAAAACAGTAGAAATAGTAAAAGAACGAGCGTCTGGACTCTCCCACGGTCTGATCGTCCAGCGGCACCAGACAGACGCACGCAGCAGCCAAGTTCAGGAGAGTAGGGTGTGCATGTATGCTTAATTCAATGTGTGCACACACATGTTGCCTTTCGAACACTCTCTCACTATCTATTTCTCACACACACGCACACAGATGGAAGCAAAAGCAAGACATAGAGAGACACCTGAAGAAAACGAGCATCTGCCAGAACCAAAGAAAACGCTGAAGCAGCAATCGCAGCTTTACTCCGATGGACTCAATAACAATCGGTCTTTTCAAACGCTGCCGGCGAGTGCACACCGAAATGAGTCTGTGATTGTGTCGAGGCTTTTCTTTTGAATGAAAATAAGTGTAAGAGGTAAACATGTGTCAGAGCACATGTGTGCGCATGTATGATATGCATGTGAATTCAGCGGACACGTGCATGCATTGGCCAGACAGGTTAGGAGAGGAGAGCGAGCCAACATCCTGGCCCGATCCTGTCGACAACATTCGGAAGCAATTTCGTATAATTACAGTTCAAATTGATGAATAGATCAAAAAGAGCCAATCCTCTCTTCTATACTCTCTTTTCAAACACTACATCCCTTATTCCCAAGAACACACACTCAACTCAAATCTCCAGTTAGTAACCTCTGTCCATTCCAAATGTCTACAGTTTCATTCATAAACTCTAAACTACACACTGGCATTCAGCGTGCTTTAGTCTTTTCCCTCCCATATCAAGATTACACCTTAAAATATGTTAGATATAATGCAGGTTACTAATTCTTACTGAAGGATTCAGAGGAATTTTGTTCTGTGGGTTAATATGTTAACCCACAGATGCACCAATAACCTTTAACCTAGATCAGTTAACAGAGATTAGCCAGCCAATCAAAGGAGGCAAATTTAACAGGATCTGACCAGTTACGCATAATGAAGTTTTTGTAGTCAAGCCAACCACAAAAAAATCAAATACTACTGAAAAATGGGATTGTTCAGCAAAGCCTATTTCTCCTTTCTTCCTGGTCTCATAGAAGTTGGATTAAAAGAAGATAAAATACAGTAAAGGCCGAGGTGACAAAACGCTTAATCCTGTGTGGAACGCAAAAAAGCCCTCTGGGAAACCATTTTCCCATCACACTGCCCAGCTGTGGGAGCAGAGCGATGGGAAGGGGCACTGACCAGAGCACTACAAGGAATGGGATGGAGACAGAAATGGCTGGAGAGGAGGAAAAGAGATAAATAACGGCTGGAGCTTTTATAATATTCCCAGGGGGGAAGTTTTAGAGAGATAAGATACTTATGAAACACAAGAAGTATACATGGGAATCATAATCATTCAGACGGGCTTTTTACTCTGACAAGAGTTCAACCGGTTAAATGAATAAAGAGAAGACATATTGTGTATTGTACTGCGTGTGTACAGACGATTTGGATACGAAACAAATACAGAAATGTTCAAATTTTTGGCTGTATGTGTGTGTGTGTGTGTGTGTGTGCATACACGTGTGTATGCGGTTAATCTTTGTCATGACCACCATAAGCAATCTCTACTGGTCTTATCAAAATCATTATCAAACAGGCTTAAAATCTCTCGTTTCCTTTAGCTGTAACGTTCCCGCAGCAGTCACTCAAACGTGACTACCCCCACCACACACACACACACACACACACACACACACACACACATATGGGCAGACAATTGTGGGAGAATGGCTATGAGATAAGCCCTCAGCAAAGGATAACAATCTACAAAGTTCACAAATACTGTTGGCACCAGCCTCTGGCTCACTGGTGTGTGTGATGGTGAAAGATAAAACACTGAGTGTAATTATACAGAACACCCGTGACTGCATGGAAAATCGACACAAAAAACACAGACTCTGTAAGTTCACCAAAGTGCAATTATTTGCGTCTACTTAAATAATTACCTGGCTATTTAAACATAATATGTTTGCTTATCTGCACTGCTTGGATCTGTGGCATCGACTTTGCTTACACACACCCTGTATTTGCCTGCTTTCTCCACCATTGTTTCTTTGTCTCACCATTTCTACTGTAAATCATCTACAGCTATTTTTGTCTGTTTTGGGAAGCTTCCCGTCACAATTCTGTCTAGCAGGGGAACAAAAGTGCAGACTATTGAACGCAGACACAGACTGGTGAAAATATGCTCCAGCTAGTGGGCTCCAGGCTCCATCAACAGCTATCACTCACGGGACGTCCCTTACGTAGTTGTAGTGCTTTTTTGGTGCAGTGACAATAAATCAGCCCATTTTCCATCAGGCAAAATCAAAGACTCTTTTCATCACTGTGCCACAACTTCTCAAATACTGAGCCAGGCAAAAAAATACTCAGTAAACATGTTTGAACAATTTTCTCAGTTTTTGTTTATGAGATTAATGAAAGTGTAATGCCCCCGTGACAATCAAACACTAAAACCACCATACAAAACATGACTCCTGCTTATGCGCAATATATATCATTATGATTTAATTGAGGCTATATAATCACACATCTGGATGTGATGGGAGCACAATGAGACATTTTTAGAGACTTGGATTAAAACATAGTGCTGCTGGGTTTTGAACCACTTACGACTCTCGGCTGCTGTGAGAATTTTGCAGCTCTGTGGTTTGATAGGCTTCCTTGTGTTTCTTGCACAACTGTACCTTCTGCTTATGGAAAACACATACGTGTCCACATTATGAGGCTATGTCCTATGTGAATTAGCTTATGATTGATACAGTTACTGTATAACAAATTTAGCAAGGCTCCGTACTGGCTGGCCCAACAGTAAATTGTCACTGTGAATAATTTCCACTGAGACACACAGGGTGACCTGTGTCTGCCCCGTGTCCCACCCTTCCACCAGCACAGCCATGTTCTGTCGACTCTTATCCAGAGTCAATAGAGCAGAAATAGCACCACTTGCTACATTTTCAACATCTCAAAATGCCCTTGACGTCACCGACTGGGGGCAGAATAGCTCCCCTGCGATTAAGTTCATTTGGGCTAGCTTGAGCGGCGCGCTGTGACTGATCTGACCATGTTGTGTGACCACAGAGGAAGAATGGACTGAGCAGTGCTGGAACAGAGCTGCTTAATGAGC
Source organism: Brotula barbata (assembly GCA_900303265.1). NCBI lineage: Eukaryota > Metazoa > Chordata > Actinopteri > Ophidiiformes > Ophidiidae > Brotula > Brotula barbata. The sequence continues at coordinate 35,470 of OMNV01008026.1, read as the reverse complement.
TAATACCAGAGGCCAACACATCATTACCGGCTGTTACTGTACATACATGTGGAATGGAACGAAAATGTAAAAGGGCACAACTGCTTTAACGATTGTGGTGGAACACACAGAGCACATTAATAAACATGCCTAAAGGAAGGAAAACAAAATCACTTACCCATGAATATGCAATACTTTAAAAAACATTATTTTTCTTTTTTTTCTTTTTATTCTGCATTTGGGGTTGAAGAAACTAAAACTATATTTAGTTTCATTTCATATGATTTTTTTTTTAACTTCACCCTAACATCTATTTGATGATTGATGTTACAGAAAATAAAAAGGAAAAAAATATCTTTCTTATTAATTTAAAAAATTAAATCAATATACAGTATATACATTTGGGAAGTTGTAATTTATTTTATTTATGTAAATTTAAATATGTGAACAATTATTTAGAAATAAACTTGTCATCTGTTTTTGCAAATGAGCTCTTAACAAACACATATTGTACATGCACACTTGTAATCACACATACACACACACACCACATAATGAAGGGGCGTGGGAGGTGGAGACGATGGGAAATTTTACGGACTATATGGTAACTCATGCTCAATTTGCCAAAGTCAGCAAGCCTCAAACAGAAACACACACACACACACACTTACAGTACTAATGCGAACACCCCCAATATGCAAACATACTTGGGTTTTCCATGACTCCATCACACACACACACCCAGTTCCCCCAATACGAGCTGACTTTCCCTGAGTTTGTAATCTCTGGTCATCCACTGCCCTCTCACTGAATCAGATGGTAAATCTCCTGACTCATGCGCTCCCTTTCACAAAACCCTCAAACCACAATGAAAACACAGAGCCGCAAGGTCAACAAAGGTTTACACAAGGGATCTTCAAACCCTCTGTCATCTGTCAACATTACTCCTCTAACATGTGCTCTCTGATTATATGCATTCCCTACATTGGAGAACAGAATCGGCCTCCTTTACTTTTGGCGAGCTGTTTTTGGCGAAATGAAGAACAAATGCTTAAATTCCCTGAATGACTCATTCCCCAAATGCATAGTAACAACTTAGGAAAGAACTAACCTGGCTAAAAATCAAATAGTTGGCGCCTAACCTTCGACGTTCAAATCCACCTTATACTATCCTGGGACAGTTTCATGTCAGTTCTCACTAATATGAGGTCTTGTGAAATATGAAATTTATGTGAGAAATTAAGCCATTCTTTTTCCTCTGTTCCTGATGGTTATTTAGTGTCTCACACGTACACAAAAAAATTCAAAGGCAAGTGTTTCCCCTGCGACTACCTGCAAATCCAGAGCTCTCCGCACTCCTGGAACATGGAGACGTTTGTACTTGCCTTCACCAGGCTTTGTGTACACAGCTGGGGAGTCCATTTTAATTTTCACCCAGACCCTCCCTTCTTCCACCTCTGCATCTCTCTTTCTCTTCCTCCCACCTTACTCTTCTCCTCTCATACGGAAATGTCAACCTCTCCACAAAGAAAGTCTATTCTGTCGATCCTGTGGGGCTGGATTGGTGTGTATTTATTGCCAGATGTCTTTAGGCTCCCTCTGACAAACTGAACCCCCCAAATGTTGCGGTTTCCAAGAAAACAAGACACCGGAGTTGCAGTGAGAAGTGAAGCAAGTCGAGAGAAAGTTAGAGATTATAGTGAGTTGGAAGAACAGGAATGAAAAGTTGGAGGATGAAACATAGGATAATGATTTGTGGTTTTGTGTAGGTAGGAAACAAATGCAGATGGAACGAAGACAAACCCGCAGGTGAGACTGAGGTGAGTGAGGGGGAGTGAAATTATAGCCCAGGAACTCTCCTTCACTTCAGCAGAGGCAGCAGCAGGAGGGACGGAATAAAGGATAAAAGATGAAGGATGAAGGATGGGAAAGGTGAAAGGTTAGGGTCGGGGGAAAGGTGAGTTTGGAGAAGATCTGATAGCCTTGCAGGTTCCTCTCTGGCTAGTGCAGACTGGATAATGTGGAAAAATGAAGTATGCTAACTCATTCCAAAAGACATTACCTCTCAACGCCCTGATCTAACTTCACACACAGTACACACAAATACACAAACACACACAGACAGGCGGAGTCCCGAGTCACCCACTGTCTGCCTGTGAGCTGACTGTATGAAGTCATCGGAGATAAAAGAGCCTTTACCCTCTGAATACTCAACGGGAAGTGAAATAACTAACTAACAGAACTCGACCGGCCTGATCAGAAGGTTACAGATGACATCATGTCCTGCAGGTTTGATAACTATGAGTGTATTGATAAAAGGCTGGGCCTATCAGGCAACCTGACCGGTTCAGTCACATCCTGTCAGGACTGATGAATGCTGTCCCATCATGAGCTTTCATTTCTGGTGTTTTTTTCTGCACATTTTGGTTGTTCTAGACTTGTAGTCCCAGGCTTCTATCATACGTCCACACACACTGAGCTGAGATGAACATATAGCAGACGTTCATGCCATGCTGTTTTAATGTAGGAGTGAATCAGATCTTACCTCTCTCGCACTGCGGGCCAGTGAAACCATAGACACAGGCACATCTGTTGGGCCCGATGCAGCGCCCACCGTTCTGGCAGCCATTCTCACACACAGCTATGGAAGACAAGAAATGGAGTGATTCAGAGAGAATTACACAATACACTTCAACTTCAAGTTTATAGCTTTGCTTTCACACAGTCACTTTCATCAGCGCCGCGCACGTATGTATGTATTTCAGACATATGTTAAGACTTTTTAATGCTATAAAATGATCTCATTTCAGGCTTGGCTTAAGAATTTCCCTTATCTTTTTATCTTTTCTGAAGACGTAGGCGCTCTCTCTCACATACACACACACACACGCATGCCCAGGTGTTCTGATTCTGCAGCAGCTTGCACTCACGCTGTCCACAGTGGCTGCCTGTGTAGCCCTTGGGGCAAGAGCACGAGTCCTCGGCACAGCTGCCTCCATTCATGCACCTGACATTACAGGACTGAACTGTTGGAGAGGGAAGACAGAAGGGGAGGAACGAGGGTAATGGGGTGGGATAGGCAGGGAGGGGCACAAAGACAAAATGTCAAGGAGCAAATGAAATGAGTGACGATGCGTGTTTGCTGTCAGTGAAGTCCTTTATTTGAGGAGTTTTACCATTTACAACCTCACGTGTTTTTTGGGTAAAACTTTGTCTGTCTCCTCTATTAACCAGACCAAAACTTTGAAGAAACTACAATGAGCACTACAATCAAATTTCTGTTTTTCTGTTTGCATTTTTTTTAACCCTCATACCCATAAAAGGTTGCTTTTAACACACCAAGGGCTTCCTTCCACTTCATTCTGGTTTGTGCAACACTGGTGTTTCTGTGGACGTTTTAGATCAACAACGGTTCAAAGGCCCCCGGAGCCAAAAAACCAAAGCTAATCAAGCAGACTTGGGGTAGGCAAGACGTCGGGCCAGCTGTATGCTACAGTTAGTCAGGAATTTGCAGAGAGTCAGATGGACTGAGAGGTGGGGGTGAAAAAAAAAGAAGAGAGAAAGGGTCGAGATGCCAGATGAAAACGTCAAAGAGACTGGATGCAAAACAGTTCAAATAAACTGCAGATATGTAAGGAGGGGTGAGACAGAGGAAGGCTTTGAGCCCCTGGGTAAACACAGCGTAAGTGCTGCGGTTGATTTTGGTGTTATGATTTGATGCAGGACTGTTCTGGCTACACCACAATATGGAGGAACCGATGTGATCATCGAAAACACCCACCAGCAGCTTTCATAAGAGGAACTCTTTGTTCTGTACAACTTGAGTTTCCTCTCTCAATTTTTCTTGGTCTCTTCTCTTTCAACATGTCTTGCATCCAGAGTTGAGCTGCAGAATGGAAGTGACTGAGACTCATTGTAGCTCAGTTTGTCTAATGAGACTTTGCGCAGTTGCCAACAGGAGGCACCCACTTACTCTGACGGTACACAAACACTGACTTCGACTGAACCACTCTGGATGAATTAATACACTCATGTTGAGCTTTTCTGTCTGACTACCCATGCATGCATTACTGGCAGGATGTACATCAATTAAATGAGTCAAATTGCAATTGCACAAATCTTGGATGCGGAATGTGTGTAGTTACAGTAAATGTAAGGCGGTGTTGTAAATCACTCAACTTCCCCCGAAACGGTGTTTTCTCATGTTCTCAATAGATGTAAGGTCTAGAAAATGTCTCCATATGACTGCAATGTGACCTGAATAACGTTCACATGCGAGACTTGGCAGACAGAGTTGCACAGATTTGGCAAAAACTGCTTATTGTCTGGATTGTGTCTCATGACAACAGTAAATAGTTTGAGACTCTGGAGTAGACTGGGTTTATAGGTTAGTTTATTCTCACTGTTTTTCTCTCCTTTCGCTCTCCATACTGGACCGGGGTACAGTCTTTCTGTGGATTTCAACCTCAAGACGTGAGGTTAACACACGTTACTTGGCACTTGCTGTCTTGTCTTGCTCAGGCCAACAATAGAAGGGGTGATGTGACTGAACATGACTAATGCTTGGAATGACTGATTACAGTTTTCCCTGCCATGGAACAAGCCATAGTGGAAACCCTTCCAGCGTACTCTAAAGAAGACTCTCTCAACACTGAAGACAAATTGGGTTAACTTGTCTGATTTTCAGCAAATTTCCCAGCATATCACCCCCACCCTAAAAAGAGGCCAGGGAAGCAGGGAGACTGATTTTGGCTAAGACTGGAGGGACACCACACCACATAAAAGGCCCTCTGTGCGTTTACTTTTTAGACAATAAACTCCTTGCCCTCAAGTTTGGAGGATGGTGGGACAGAGATGAGAGAGATTAGAGAGGGACAGAGGAGGTGAAAGCCACAGAAGTTCAGCTCATGTCATGTGTTTTCACTGTAACAGGAACTAGAAGGGAGACGGAGGAGGAGGAGGAGGAAGCAAACAAGCATATTTTGAGACAGAAGGAGATGATCTCACTGGCTAACTTCGCCTCTTGCACCCCCTTGTTATGGCACTTTATCCCCCACAGGTGGAGAGAGCCGGTCTGCCCCAGTGAACCATGCCTGGAAAGCTACACGTGCTGAGCGACAGGGCAGGCGGGGGAAGGGGGGTTAAATGTGCACATGTGCGAGTGTGTCTGTGCAAGACTTCCAGACGTGAGTAAGGGGTTGGGTGTAGCTCTGCCGCACCACAATGCACCTCTGTACTATGGTAGTGTCGTCGGTGAGCTGCTCACATCTGGGTGTTTTTTACGAGAAGCTGAGAAAAGCAGGAAATCCAGGTGTGTGTGTGTGTGTGTGACGGAAAACTGAGGAGCTTTATAGCTGTGTTTTTTCTTGATTTACAGAAACCCGAGGGACCAGTGACAAGCCAGCCACCATTCTAGGAGGGATTGTCATGCCGTGGATTACAGGACTGCACGCTGAGATGCTGTCATGGCAGGTTGGAGGTGAATGATTTCTTTCCATTCTAAGGAAACTTTTTTTCAAAGGGCTTACCTCTGTGCCACACATGTTTCATCAACTTCTAAGCTTTCAAGAAAAAACCTGTATCCACCACGAGTGTATTGCCCTACTTTGTGGTCTGGATGGACTATGCTGACCCAGTGTTACTTATAATTAAAGAGGATCCTTTGTGGACTTCTTTCCCAGGGCTCAATAGTGCCCCTAATCTACAGTCTGTTTGTCTAAGGACAGCTGTTTCTCAGCATCAGTCCATCCATGGTAATCATTTTGTAATAAGGGCTACGGAAAGTCAAGCCCATCAGATGAGCCTATATGATCCTCTACACAGCTGCTCTGCCCTGAACAGCGAGAACCAGTGTTCCCACACACCGCCTCTGGGAAGCAACCTGTATGTTCAGGTTGTCAACAAACTTGACTAGTAATGAGCGAACTTTGACCGATGCACATTCAAAAGATTTCATGTTCTATTTCTGGAAACACTGTGCACGGAAACATGTGCTCTTGTTGTTCGCTAGCAATAACCAGAGATTCCAGGAAGCGTCATAAAAAAAATATCACAGACATCCATCTGTGTGGACACAACAATAATGGAAGACACATGGATTGCATGTACAAAATCACAAACAGGTTGGTGATTTATTAAGCTTCTGCATTCCACAGGCAAGATACAAAACATAACGGTCCTGAGTCAGGGTGCTAGTTTTAGGGTGTATAATTAAGGCAGGAGTTTCCGCAGATCTCATTGGAGATGTAATTTGTTTCCAACTGCTCTGAATTATCCTTTTAAAAATAGTGGACTCTCTTCAAAGGCAGAATGTTGGGAGTATGCACATTTAGACAGCGTGTTTCACTTTGAGCACAAAGCCTTGGAGACACATTAATGTTGTCAAAACAATTTTCAACTTACAAATTTTTCAAAGGTTTCTCTGCTAGTTAAAATGAAAACAAAAGTTTATTACCAAATAACAAATGGTGTGAGGACAATTGGAAGATTAATGAAAAGGCAGGACTTCCACTATATCAACTGATCATTAGTAGTCCATCTTTATGCTTACCATAAAAGAGACAAGAGGGAGAAATTGAAGCTACGCATTTCCAGTCTCGACTAATAATAATTCGATCAAATCATCATTTCTAAGCCATTGTGATATTGTAATATCACTATAAGATGGTGACGTGTTGTGACCTAGGGGACGAAACATTACATTTTCATTGGTCTTTATCGATCTTTGAATTTGCCGAGTTGCCAAAAAATACCTATATAATTGTAATGACTGATTTTTTTGAAAAATTGAATACGAAATTGTAATTGAGTAATAGCTCTAATCCAAAGTCTTGCTGCATCTTACACACTTACAAACAACATTGAGCAAGTAAAAAGAGTTTTAAGAGGTCAATATAACTCATGCTAGAACTATATTGCACAGCACGTCTATATTCATGTTAAAACTTAAGCAATACTCCCAAGATATATCTTTCCAAGAACAAATGAAAGATCATTGATGCCAACAGAGAAGCTGTCTGCTGCTTGTACCTTAGGGTCTGTGGAGAACCGTTATAAATCCCTGTTGAGGACCCTTTGACAATCCGCTCTTGTGAGTTCGTCCTCCGATTCATCATCTCGCTTTCTGGTGCCGTCTCTCTCTCTCTAAGGAACATTACCTCACGACTCTTGCGAAAGTACAGACACCGCAGGAGATCTGTCTGTATCCTGCCATATATTCACACCCTCACAGGCCAGAGGTTGACTTTCTACACCCCACCCTCCATCCCCTCCATCCTTTGTTTTGACCGCAGCAGATCCTGTTTTATACCTCTGGGTCAGACGTTTTACTGAGTGCGTAGGTACATACACACGTCTGTCTGCATCAAAGTACTATATTTATACCTGTGTTTGTGTCTATACGTGAAATTGTGTGTGCAGTGTGCGTGTTGGCAGGATTAAAGGAATGTGAGCATGTGTGGAGGGTCTGGCAGGGGCCAGGCGTGACTGATGAGCAGACTCTGGCCTACAAAACCAGTGAAGCTGAACACATTGCACACTACTTAATACACACGTTGACACATACTTTAGCAACATTGCAGTGCTTAACGACAATGTTTTCTACTTGCCTTACATATATTAACTTCAGATTTAAAGCCTGCACACAGTGCACTAATCTCAATAAAATTGATACAATTTCACACACTCTATATGCACAGTAAAACTCCTCTTAGCTCTCACATTTGAGTGGTCTGTAACTGAGCCCAGAAGACTGAATTGGGGCAGCCGGACTCACTGCTTCTAATCCCGACAAACTCTGTGACCTGCGGGCTTTGGTACAGGACTCTATACACTCCTATTACATTGGCTACACTACTTTTCTGGCTCCAATGAAGAAAGAGTGGGACTGTAAAATTGGAAAATATCCAGCAATGGATGAGTAGGAATTAAATCAGTTCAATGTAACAGGCATCATTTTGTCAGGCTGCTTGGGTCACGAAACAGGACGACAAAGTAGGCCGTAAAACCAAATTAGACATCTATGTCTGTATCTGTCATATATTACATTTATGTGACCCTCTTGTTGCCTGTCTCTTTGTAATTTGTTTTATTTCCCACCTCGGGCTTCAATTACACACCTGTTGGTTTGAGGAGACGGAATCCCCCTTTGAATTGCTTCTCTGGAGGTTTGTTCTCTTCGAGGTTTACTTTAGAGGTATTTTCAGGAGTTTTGTCCAGGTCTGATAGCGTAGGACTAGTTGGGAACCATTTGCCATGTGGGCCTGAAAAGGCCTTAAAAAGGCCACGTTGTATGAGTTTTTTAGACTATACAAATAAAGTTGACTTGACTTCTGAATATGTTGGACTGTGTACATGATGGCCTTGAGTACAGAATATCAGCTTATGTACAAATTTGAGCTGGTAGATCTTTGAGTCTAAACCTACTAGGATTGTTAGAAGAATTATGTACTTCATAAACATAATCCAGAATGCATAAGCCAACATTTCAGGTAAGATTACCACTGGGCCAAAGGCCTAAAACTCTGATGTCATTTACTGTTGCCAGCAATAAACTCGAATCTGGATGCCAGGGCTGAAAGAAAATCTCCAACCATCATGCTGCCATTTTAGCAGCCTGTCGAATTCTAAGATTAATGTCTGTGATGCATTATGGTTTGTAATCAAGCAAGTCTGCTGGTGGAAAAAATGTGACTAAATACCAATAAATGTATTTATATTTTACCGTGGCTTCCTGGTGAATTTTGTGTGTGTTAGATGAATGCCACTTTTACTAACCTCCTGCTCCTGCTCCACAGCTGGGGGAGAGCTGGCCATTTGAACAGGTACACATGTTAGGTCTGGAACAGAAGCCATCTCCACACGAATTCCTGCAAATGGCTGGAGAGGAGAGGAGAGAATATAATTCTTTAATGCCTTTAGCCAAAAAGAGGATAAGTGTTTGTGAGACCATCAGATACTTACGAACGATACACTGGTTCCCTCCAGGCAGAGTCTTCCAGCCTGGACAGCAGTATGAATGGAAGCGAGAGCCACACACATTGGGCCTGATAGAGTCAAAAAGAAAAAACAAACAAACAAAATCATTATTTACCAAGACCTCACAAAATCATTTATTAAAACCCCTAACAAATACACATAGTTATGAGTTATTTTCTCCGCTCCCCATGGGCTGCTCAGCTGCTACTTTCACTATAAACAAAATAAACTTTAGCCTCCTCAAGTGATGGCAGGGGAGGGAGTGGGTGGAAATTTAGGGGGAGCTACACCACGCGGAGTAGCATTTTGGTTTCACTCATAGAAGAATTTAAACTTGCCAAGACAGGATGTATAAAGTCCTCCTTGCTCCCAAATTCCTTGTCTGGCTGTCCTGTTCTCTGGAAATTATCCAGAGCTGTTCCCCACCACTGCCCACCCCTCAGTCAGCTCTGATTCTTCCTAGTAAAAAGCCTGCAGTGAACTTTGGCCCTGTCTGACAGATGTAAGAGTCATCACAGCTTATGGAGCGCTTGATTGGCCTGACAGGTTAGCCACAAAGCTTTTTCTGAGGAAATGGCTAAACCACATCTAGAGATGACTGGCTCCGCTCAACACACACATACAGAAAGGCACACGCACACAAACATACACAGAGACTGAAGTCTGCGGCACGGTTCACAAGCTAAGAGGAAGAGTACTTCAGTCTTTATCAACCTTCCATAATTTTCCAGGAGTAATTACACACCGGACGATAATTCATCTCTTTTGAAGGCGGACATGAAGTAAATGTTAAAAATCCCCAGAGTGCGCAAAAAGATTCAAACAGCAAAAGATCCTGCGTAAAGCAGGTTAACAAGCTGGGGGGACTCCCTCATATTCCAGCTGTGTGGTTGTAGTAATGACATCCTAAGTGACCAAAGCGTATAATGATGGGTGTGCATGTGCGGTCGTTGGTGCTGATGGTTTGCTGTTTGTATTTGACTAAGAATTTAGGGACCAAAACGCCTGGTAACAAAGCCTGAAATGGTTGCACGTGTTAAAGTCATTGACCACAGGGATCAGATCTCTTTGGTCTAGACAATTTCTGCCTCCAGTCTTTAGTTCATGAAACTATGTCCACCTGGTTCTTTTGGCACTTAATCTCCAACACTGTACAGGGAGGATTTTATATCTTAAATTTAGTTCTGTTGTTTTCCTTGAAGTATGATGACCCAGACCTAGATTATGAGATTATAAATCCTTTTTTTCAGGAATGATCACATGCTGCAGTAGGACACCACCACATTTATTTCATCCATAGAGGCTAAACTCGTACTGCGATTACCCAACATATAGTATTTATATGGTACATGTATGGGTCAGTTGTACTGAGTATTGGGCGTGGTGAGTACCCTTGGAAACCCCAAGGAGATGACAGCCCAGGTTTGTAGTTGTAATTGATGGAGAGCTGGGCACACATCCAACCACATTACCAGATGGCATTGGAGGATGGGGGTGGGGACAGAGAGACAGACAGACACAGAGGAGAGAGACACATAAACAGGTGGCCAGGCAGACGAGTCATATGTAGGAAGGTAAAATTAGTGGTAAGACAAAGAGGGACAACTTTGGGACACTGAGAGTGATTGAAACCTGTTTTAGAACGCAGGTGTGAGTAGCGAGGGATGAGCAGTTTGTGGAAAGGAAGAAAGGACGGTGGGAAAGGCACCGGGGATCAGTGGGAAAGGCACCGGGGATCAGTGGGAGGGAAAACAAAACAAGTTGAGAAGCGGAAGGAGGAGGAGTGGGAGCGGAAACAGAGAAACAGATATCGAAACTTAGGAGAGAGCAACATGAGTGAGGAGAGGCCAGAGCCTCAGTGGGGGTAGCATTTCTGAGGCAAACATACAGTATGGATCCAGCAGGACTGGAGAAGGAAGCCCAAAAAGCTTGGAAACACAAAGAGCTGAGAGAGAGATTAACATTCCAACATTTAACGTGTGAAGAAAACAACATTTTTTCCGTTGTATATTTTTCCTCAAAAGACTGAAGACTTTCCGCTGTTACAGAGCTGAAGATGTCAATATATGAAGGATTAGGGGTCTGACCCTGAGGTGCTTGGGTTTGTTATTCTTTCTCTACCTCTGTCTTTGTCCCTCTTTATACCCCAGGTCAAAGTTTGGTCCGCTATCGGACACAGGAGAGCTTAGACAGAAACCTGATGTAAGGCAGAATGAAAGGCAGGCACAAAGGAGCAGTTAAAGCCCCAGGGGTTTTCCTCAATATTGAAATATCCTACTGTTCTCAGGGCTCAATCTAAAGGAGATTAACTCCTCGGTGACCGTGCCATGGCCTTTGAAGTTGTCTCCCGGCCCGTGTCCCTCTCATTAAGTGTCATTAATAGTAATAAAAGGAAAATGGCTGCCACCTCAACACCTCAGACTAAAGTCGCAACCGAGCCACAGTTGCACAGGCGTAACATCAAAGGCGTCGCGAACAAATTCATACGGTAGTTTTAACAATCTTTTGTAGATTTCAGTGTTAGGGAACCAAAGCTAGAGAGTACACAATTGACATGTTATGAGACTGTGGCCTGAGGGTGCTCTTCGCATGCAGGAATCCGGGGTCAAAGGTTAAGGCAGTTCAGACCAGCAGGCCTCCGCTGACCTACACGGAAGGGCAACACTGGTCAGGCAAGGAAAACAACTAGAGACGGCCCGCTTCTATAAAGACACACAACAGAAGTTCACAGTTGCTGGGCTTTCAGGTCAGGCCATCTGCTTGGCATCTGACCCCCTCAATAAGGTGGCTGTGTTCTGTGACACCTGGACCTGTAGCTCACCTATCAGACGCATGAGCTGGTAAGGTTAATGTTGGGAAGGAGTCGGGATGAAAAAGGAACTAAAACTCACACCAGTACTGAAATGAAACCAATACAGAGGCTGAACCACAACGAGAGAGACATTAAGCAGCGTAATAGATAAAGTACCATACAAATCTGAAACACGACGGTGGTGTGTTGTGATGACCCTTCTGGCTGGCAGATGGCTATGGGAGAGACAGTGGGAGACGAAGGCAAGGTTCTGCATCTGTCTTCTACCACCGTAATATTATAGATTTCACAAGAGCTCAATTCCACCCAAAGGGACAACTCTCATTTCTATAAAAATAAATGTCATCATCCAGGATCTTTACTCTCTTCATTCACATCATTTGTGCGCATATTGTTTGTGATCTGCTGCAATAATGTGTATTTAAGCAGAAATGAGTCAAAGGCCACTCTGCAAAGAAATGAACTCGAGTCAAGCCTTTGTGTAATGTCTGTCAGCAACATGTGTGTCAAACTTGGTTAGTCAAGTGATGGCTAAGTCCTCCCATACAGTGTGACATTAAATAGAAACCACATTATTTACAGAGCACATACCAATCAGCTAACCCAGATAAGCTTTACTGCTTAGTCCTTAAGCCTGAACGTATGCATAAAAGGAAGACAAAAACGTGAAATGGAACCTAAAAGACATAAAACAGAAAAGGAAACTGGCTATGCCTGACTTGTTCCTAATATGCATTCTTCTCAAGCTTTATTGAGCGCCTCCCTTTTCTTCCCTCTGTCTTGAAAACGCTCAGCTAGGTCTGAAGTAAAGATGTTTGCTGTGTGACATCTTAGACAAAAGAATGCTTTTATTCTCTTTTAGGCATGTGCCAGGGCAGACTCGCTTGGGACTGAAAATAGAGGACCCCATCCAGGTCCCTGTGGTGGTATTGACGTTATCCTGGAAGGGACTTTAGTGGCTCAATGTAATTCTCTGCTTTTGGGGCTGACTGTCTGCCAACTTAGCCTCTCTCCTCTGCAGAGCCAGGTGAAGCTGGGCCAAGCTGGGCTCACTTAATAAGGTAGGCAGAAAGCAGGTCTGGCTGCAAAGAAAAGAACCTGGCTGGATTCCATGACTCCAACATATTAGAAAGACTAAATATTCAGTGTTTAGTTGGTAGGGATTTGAACGCAAACATAGTGTCTTTGCCTCACACTTTCCCTCTCCCAGTCTGCAAACCAGACGGTCAATCACCCAACCAGTTAAGTAAACCAGGCGGCCAGCCAGTCAGCCTAAGGTCTGATCAGATACCGCCCTTGAGTGGACTGATGCCAAGCTGCAGTGTGCTGAGGGAGCCAATAAATCAGAGTCAGTCAGCATCAGACCTAACGCTACCAGAGACAGACCAGGGGAGATGGAGCTCCAGCCAGCAAATAAACACTGTTCTCCTGCCCAAGGCCGACATAATGACCATCATTAAACCAACCTCCCTCAGAGTATCTGCGAAGCACATACTGGGTTACTGACTGCGAACGCAACAGCTCTCTTAAAAATACCGAGACACTGGCTGGGGTTTTCTTGTATTGCATTACACTGGTCTCAGCAGATAAAGCACATTTGGAGTTTTTATCACGGTTACTCATCACAAATCTGACCTGATCACCACACTTTCCTCTCAGAAGTGGTCAAATCAAAAACGCTCGTAGAGATGACTAACTTCACCCGAGAGCTGCGATCATTTCTCAGCCAATGCCGATCAAACGGTAACTGAAAATAAATTCAACACATTAGGCTTATTTGCTTTGGCTTGCCAACTGCAAAACGTGGGAGGTGATTTCAGTTTCAGAATAATTCAAATGACAGTTACCGGGCAACGCCTAGAAATCCAATAAAAATAATCAAAAAAGATGTCAGGCATTTATCAACTATGTCTCTTTGTGGTACTGACACAGGGCTTTAGCCAAGCAGACAAACATAATATTTTAAACAAAGTCGGAGTTCAAACGATGCTGTGTGTGATCTCATCACCTATTTATTTCAGTACACAGACCTATCATTGCGTTTCATTCCTGCACAGTAGTGTTTCCAGGACTTAACAATGTAATGGAAAAAGTCTGCAGGCTTTAGTTGCATCTTCTCATGAAAACTGCACGCTCTTCAACAGGAATAATGCGACATTGTGCAAACGCTGCTGGTTTCATCACTTTCTCCTGGGCACAGGACACAGTCACTCATCCACCTCCAGGCTGTCCATGAGAGGGACCGTGGAGCTGAATTATTGTATATTCAACTTCACTCTTTTAAGTCCAGTGCCAGTCAGCTTGTTTATGGTTCACAAAGCCCCTGACATGTGTCAAACATAAACATGTTGGCTCAGAGGGCTGTGGTGTACATGACAGCAGCAGAGGGGGTGAGCTGAGGCGCTGTACTCTGGCGTGAAAGGTCTCCTTCAAAATATGCCTAAATGGAGGGAACAATTATCTTTATTTAAACGTCAGCAATGCCTGCCTCATTACTTAGGATGACAAGACAGCCAAATCTATTCCTATTACTCAGTGAGTCATGTTGTTAGAGAAAACACCAGTGCTATGACCGTTTTTTGTTTTTTTTAATGTGTCAATGTGTCCACCGATTTCTCTCTCTCTCTTCTCTCACTGTCATATTTATGCTCTTTTTCTTTTGAACTTTATTTTATTTCTTTCCTTGCCCCTCCTGTTGTTTTGTCACCTACAGCAGTGAAACATACGTCACTTTTCCGACCCCCCTCGGGTGATACCAATACCTCATTTCCTGTGGCTTGCCACTGGGGGAACTATAAGCTGGGACAGATGGGAGTGCGATTGGAATAACTGATGCCGACACTCAAACTGGCCCCACAAGGCATCCTTTGTTTTTCAGTGGCTTTAATATACAGTTAAGACTCTGCTACATTGACACACTCCTGACATGCATGTACTGTAAGTGTTTTTGAGGTCCAAACATTAAAAGACTGGACAGAGATAGATAGAGAGAGAGAGAGAGAGGGAGAGAGAGATGGGACGGCGGGGGAGGATGGACGGGTTTGCAGCTGGTGAGAGGCGATGTGATCTCTATAACTCATTTTGCTGGATACTCACCTCACAGAGAGACTCAAATAAACAGCACCTTTAAAAACATAGGCATGCATATGCATGTGTGCGCACATACACACATCTCCCATCGGCTGCCGCAGCGAAGAACAGCGGGACAGTCGATCGCCCCACAGCAGTCCTGAACTACTTTCTCCCACTCGACTAATATACTCAGGGGAATGTGGGTCATGCTTTTCACTCATCATCCCCTCATTAGACGTATAGACTTCAGACTTTTTCTTCCCTTTCCCATGAAAACGTCAAGTTGGTGTAAGTACACTGGGAGTTTTCACTGTGGCAAGCAAGGCCGTTAACGTCGAACATGTGCTGTTTTTGAGAAAACAATGTGGTAGTATTCAGCAACATAATTTGGTATAAGGCAAGCTTGGCCTCGGCCCAGAAAGCACAGCAGTTGAAGGAGAGGTGCCAGGAAAGCAGAGAGGGGAGTGCCATGTATGTTTTCAACAATCTCCACAAAGAACCATAAAGATAGTGAGTTATGTATGAAAACTAACTTAATGCACTTTTGGCGTAGATGCATGCATTATATTATTCGCTAAGCACTTCTCATTGGGAACCTTCAACACTCTTTTAATAGCAGTCATCAACAAAGTAGATGGACAAACACAAGGATAGTAACAAATCACACACACACACACATGCTGATTCTCATCCCTACCCTCTTAGTGTCTCCTGGCCACGGCGCCGAACCCTCTGCACCTCTCTCTGGTCCACAGCACCTGTGAAGCGACTAGCCTGGTACGCTCCATTCCCAGTCTCACCAAGCGCCACATGGACCGCCGCGAGACACATTGCCGCCCATCCCAGCAGCACCTGAGCCAGCTTCCCTGATCCCATTGGTCCGTCTGGCTATCCCTCCAACTGTATTACCCCCAGGTTACCACTCACTGTCTGGCTCTGTCTGTTCACCGTATGAACCCAGGGTGAGCAGAGGGATCTAGACCTGGATCCAGACCAAGTCCTGGTGTGCACTCCAGATTAGGGGCTAGACAGAGGAAAGAGGAGATGAAAGCTTTGAAACACGTGGCGCATGTAAGAGAAGTGCTTCTTGAACTTTCCCTGAAAATCAAAGTTATTCATCAGGGCAAATGAATCACTGATATGAAGCAATCCATTGAGAAAACCCAAACGGATCGGCAACACTGTCCTCCTAATCTGCATTGAATTCTCATGTGAAGTGTTTTCAGTGGGTGATTCCCACAGTCTTATTTTTGTTTGTGACATGGTTCATGGCTGCGAGGAAAGACAAAACATATGACTTATTGGAGAGAATAAAGAACACACGAGGAAAGGGCAAATAAATGCTGCATTCCAGAGATCTGTTTTTATAATAATGGAAGCATTCCCTTAAGGCGGTTCACTGAATATATTCTGCTGTGTGAAAGACTAAAGAGGGACAAGCAGATGTTGATTCAACACTGTCAAAAACAATTACACGTTTACTTGTTAAAATTAACAACATAGACCCAATGGTTAATTTTTGTGAAATCTTAGTCTCTATCCAGATGTTCTGTTATCATTTCATCCATACATCCTAGAGGGAGCCAGAGAGACAGAACATAGGGAGGATGAAGGCCAAAGGTGAGGTAATGATAATCAGACCACTCAAACTCTACAACATATACCGTAATCAACAATAATTGCATGGTTGGGGGCCTTTAAATGTTTAGAAAGACCCAAATTTAATTACAAATTATTATTCATTAGAGAGTTCCAGTTCGGATTTCTAAATCAAATTATCTAGCAATTTAGCAAGTATGTCCTAACTGCATTAGGCCATATTAAATTGAAAAACGTCCAACTGGACAGTCCGGACGTTTATTTTCCTGCCTCGTTACTGGCCACAGATTTAAGACTGAACTGTGGGCCCCTTGGTGACATTTAAACTCGGCAGACCCAGCAGACTTTACTCCAGCCGGAGGAAAGCAAAAAAAAACAAAAAACAGCACTGAATCGGATTAGATTTGACGGAAGATGAGAGATAGCGGAGAGTGTGGACATGTAGACACCAAAACACACACACAAGGATGAAGAGCTGGATGAGAACAAACCATAATTTGCAAAAGCAAAATAATAATACTGATAATCACCATCCTGTATGTGGACACCTGGGATTTCATCTCTTATGTCAAGTCAATGATTAAATACATTTTTAATATCAATAAAAGTTAGAAACGTTGATGTGTATCTGCCTGCAGTGAGAGAGATGAGGGCGGGATCAATGGGTAACAAAAGAAATACCTGATGATCAATCAGGATTCTGATGGACCGAGTTTCTCCAAGCCTGCTGTCAAAATCACGCATAATAACCCAAACTTATCATAAGATCACAAAATGTACTCGAAACATTCCGATGCTGTTAGTTTCTCACAGGGCAATGTCGATGTTTTTGATTGGTTATATCGCAGAAGAAGAAAAAAAGAAGAAAAGTTTAACTCTATGCAGTGAGATAAATGAAGTGTAAAATCAGAGTTGAGAACCACAGGCACATTAAAGCCCCATAAAGGAAACATACAGTGATGTTTGGTTACAGCTCCAATTTGTTACACTCCAACATTACGAGACAGCCATTGAAACAGACAGAAACAGAAACACAGAGCAGGAGAAAAAGCTCTGCAAGTCACCGCTACTTTATGAATGGGAAAAAAAACGCTACATCAGCTTTCAGTCACTGCAGGACAAACCCAGAGGAACTCCGCTTTAGTGCAACTTTCATTTCACTTTACGTGCCAAAAAGCGTTTATCCTAGAAGTTAGATAAATGCAACAAAGCGAGCATTCAAACAGTAAAACGTAACTACTCGAGATGGAAAAAGTTTTAAAAGGACGCAAAAGTGATGCAACCCCCGCTCCAGGAAAAACTTTACTCCACAATAAACCGTCACATTCATTCTGAGATTTGACCCTGAAGCTATTTTACAAGCACGCGTAAGGCGATAATCCGCCGTAAAACAATAGTCAATATCAAAGCGATTGATAGATTAATAATGCACAATACCTTGCAACAATTGGAGTGCCTTGGCGTCGAGGAGCCCAGAGTCTAAATTTGAGACAGGATATGCGCCCCACAATGGAATATTGAACTATAAGGCTTGTGAGAAAAAGAGAAAAGTTGGGGAATTGCCCTGTTTCAGAGGGGAGGGGACACAGAAAGAGAGAGAGAGAGAGAGAAAGAGAGGGAGACAGAGAGAAAGAGAGAGAGAGAGGGGGGGGTAGTTACGAAG
>OMNV01008026.1:0-17349 GCA_900303265.1 Brotula barbata | reverse complement strand
GGGTAGTAACGGACTGCAGGACAAACCCACATTCCTCAAGACTCCTTGAGTTGTTATAACAGGGGCCAAGCAGCTAAAGCTTCACACTATGGCAAACACGGCCTCACTATCATCACTCTGCAGAAAAACACTCCTCCGGGCAGAGATAACACTCTCATCAAAGATAAACGATCTTTGGTGATTGCAACCCAGCGTTTGCGTTCACATCAAGCTGTGAAAAAATAAGACAGTAATGACCAAGGGCAGAACAATAGGACACTAACATGACTCATTAAAAGGTAAAAAGGTTGTGATGGGTCAATGATTGAAAAAATAAAGTATGACTTTTTAATTTTTTTTTATTTTGTTCCCATATATATCTCAGCAGCTCTGTCCTGTTACCTGCAGATAACAGCCAGGTGTTTGGGGCCAATCATAAAGAGTGTGTGTGTGTGTGTACAACTCTTTGTAAGTGTGACGAAGTTACGCTTGCTCTTGTTGTTGTCCTGCTATTTACTGCCTCTGCTCACTGGGCCCTGTGATTGACACATCCTCGTGCTTTGTTAGCAAGTGCTGATAGGAAGTTAACATTAAGAGCCAGGCCATCTGGGTGGTATATTGGTGCGGACAGCTGAGCACATCTCACATGTTGCAACCCACTGCACTCATTTTGACACTCTTAGCAGCAGCAGCTCTAAAGGAGGCTTCAACGTTTATATATCAGACAGCAAGGTGTCTGGGATATTACTGTTATCGTAGCAATTGTCACACTAATTAAAGTGGTCCCTGTATTTGTGATTGTAAAAGTTAAATCTTCATAGGTAAAGTCACGATGACCATAGAATTGCATGGTGTCAATCCTAAAGTGATGAGTTTTGCAGAAATTACATATAAACTAGGTCACCCACTTTTTTTTTGTAAGTTGCAGCATTCTGGAAATATTTGGCATTCACTAATCAGGCCCTTAGGTCTTTAAATGGACCCTTGTGGATCCCTGTGCTAATACTTCAAATGCGCACAGACAGCGCTCATGAAGGTCACAATAAAAGCTAAATGTATCCTACGAAGGCCTAAAATAGAAGAATCTTACGCCTTAATGACAGTCATAACTTTAAAAATAGTTATTGTTTGGGTTTTATTTTTCCCAACAGCTACTTCTTGGTAAAAATATATACATTCCAGGGACAAATGTCACAGGAAACAGAGTTAACAGTGGACATGCGTTACATTTAATCAGACTTTAAACTTAATGTAATTGAGTAGGCTGTAGCACAGGGTTCCATAAGGGTCCATTCAAAAACCTACAAACATGTAACCTGTAAGTGACCGGCTGTTTCCAGATTCCAGAAGCAAAGCCAGCGACCTAGTTCAGACTCAATTTGATACCAGAACGAGTTCATGAACCATATTTAAGCTCCTAACCCAGATTGGTCTCCTAAGGTGAGATACCAAGACTAAATGACCGTGATTGCTAAGTCACAAGTTTCCCCCTAACAACAGTGGTTCTGTTGCTGCTGTTTTGTGTGGTCGTCATGTTTTGGAATATGTGGAAATAACGTGGCTGTGGAACTATGGAAATCACTCTAATATCCAGAACGTTCACAGTGCTTGAAATGTGCAAAAAATACAAGCAAACTCACATCAACCGGAAAACAATGTTACACTGAAGTGATTAAATGTAATCATAATAAACCTTATATTTCCCAGAACGCCGCAATTTCACATTATGTTTCATATTAAAAAAACATACATATTGTAAAAACATTCTGTTTATTGAAGTATCACGCTCAAAGGTCAAAAAACAGCCAACCCACATCACTGGTGACAGTAGCAGCAAAGAACCATACAGAAGCTGAAGTGGATCCTCAGACAGCGATGAAGGTCATGTAGAAAGAATCTGTGAAGAGCCATTGGTTGTCAGAGTAGACAAGCCTTATTTGTAGCTGGAAACAAATTTTCAGGACAAGCAGAGCACTGTTTGCCAGGGACTTGAAGGCTACAATAGTCTTTTCTGCTTGTTCCCTATAAATAAATGGTCATAAATACCTTTTTCCACAATACAGCACTATGTAGACCCGAAGGCTCCTCAAAATATTCGATGCCTTTCCAATTTGTTTTCCCTAACCTTCTCAGAACATAGATTCATGCTCTAACACGTCAAAGATCCTTTGATGTGATGCTATTATTGTAACCTCTTTGGTCAGTTGTCAGAGTAAGATTAATATTGCTATGGAATTACACACATGTGTATAATGTTTTGTCTCTACAGGAATCTTGGCATGCTCTAAATTGACCTAACTGAATGAACGGACCACAGCCAGCATTTCCCAGGATGAGAAGATTACACAAAAACACATCTCATTAACAAGGGATGAAACATCCAGAAACTTCTCTTCATGGGTAAATTAGTGTTAAACTTTGTTGCCACTACTTCATTTGAACAACAATAAAACCAACAGCGGAAATTTCCATGAAATCAGACTTAAGCATTCTTAAATTCTTGCTCAGACACTTGTATGCCAGCTCTCACTCATTCTCTCTCTCTCTCTCTCACGCACATACACACATCGAAGAAACATTTGCACATAATCTCACTTCATCCTTTTGGCAATTCCTACGGCAGTTCATTCTAATGGGGAACATGCTGTGTGCTGTAGGATCAGCCTTGAACATGCAGCCGAGCCATGCAGGACGATTTGTTGTGTGCTGCAGGAACTCTTGATGAGTCTGACAGTCTCACACTGATATCGAGACGGTGATGGATAGGAACAAAGAATTATACCCTAAAGGAGTTTGTACTTCTTTTGAGTGTGTATATGTGTGTGTGTGTATCCCCCTCTCTCCCTCTCCCAGCAGTCCTTCTCTCCCCTTTAAACAGAACCACATTTTGCCAACAGTGATCTGGCTACAGTGAAAACATACCACTGTCTGTGTGTATTGTACTTGCAGGGTCTAGGAAATACTTTTACTAGCCACCCCCTCCTCTTTTCGCTTACTCTGTCTCTCATCTGGCTCTCTTCCCGTTGCTTTTTCCAGCATACATGTGTACACATGTATGCAAATGCATTTGCACACAGATATGCCACAAATGCATATGGTTTGACAAATATGCTGGATCCATTAGCTCCAGAGCTCGTGATGTTTCTGACTTCATCTTCATCGCAGCAGAAGAAAAGACATTGCTTGTTCACTGGATCTTTGCATCGGCGTTTAGCTGATAAACGCAACAGTGCAACTATACAACATGGCGTACAATTTTAAGTGTAGCTGTGCTGTCATTTATGATCGTTATCCAATGGCAATTCTTAGTTAGTCTTGTGGTGATTGTTGTGCTGATCACATCGTTTTGTATTGATAAACGATCAAGCCATTTGTATAACAGGGACCAGACTGCATTATTACATGGGCCTGGCCTCGTCAGAGAGGGAGTGTGTGTGTTTTGGAGGAGGGGGTCGAGAGGGTTTTCTAAAGCTGGGGTCCCTCTTTGAGCTCTCATGGTATGAATGATGACAAGCCAGTACAGAAACCAGATGAGCATTGCCACATAAGACTTGCGAACACACTTAGTACATTCACGCAGACCTGCACAAACACACACATGTGAGCAAAAACAAAGTCTGTCAAACTTTCAGAGGATTTATTGTATGTTGTGTATGTTTTGAGTCTATGTTGTATTCACTTATAGAAGATACATGGTGATGATAGCTAGCGTCCGTGCGTGTGACTGTTTATATGTCTGTGTTCAAACTAAAGTGTGTACTTTTGTGTACAATTATGCATGTATACCGGTATTAGCTGGATTGTTGAAGCGATGCCCAGACTCTTCCAGTGCTACGGAGGCAAGAGGAGAGACCACCAGAGCCTCGTGGGGTTCAGACTGTCTTAAACCTTGCCAAGAGAGCCATCACGGGGCCAAATCACATCCATGACAGACTCTGAGCAGAGAGACATTCATGGCCAGGATTACTCATATGGTATTTTGCCCGTAGAGGAAAAGTGGTGCTAATGTGGGTCAGCGTATGTAGGAGTCGGCCAGATTAGCTTATTCTGCAGGACTGACATTTGTTTCCATGAGGATCTACTACAGCTCTGTCTTAATGCAGCGGTGTAATATAGTATTCCCGTCCCCAAAGGCCAATATTCATTAAATAGTACAGGTTTCTGCATGTAATTCTGTGGATGTGGGTGTGAGGGTGTGAATAGACAAAGAAAGACATTTTGACCAGAAGGTAGATCAGACAAGAAAGGATGCTGATATGATATGAAAACACAAATTACTTTGATTAATGCCTTCAAATATGCTATTGCAACACTCTCACAGTAGGCATGGCACAGTGGGTTAGCGGTTAGCACTGTCAGCTCGCAGCATAAATGTCTCGTGTTTGAGTCTTACTTGAGCAGACAGGGGCTTCTCTGTGTGGGTTTGTTTTCCATGTCTATTTTGCGCAGTTTCCTCACACATTAAAAGATGCGTCCGTTGAATTGGAAACTCGGAAATTGCCGTAGGTGTGAATGAGTTTCTCCGTCAGTGTGTGCCAGCCCTGTTAGTAAAATTTGGAATGGAAATGGCCTTATAACTCCTCCCTGCCTGATAAGCAGTAACAGTTGCCTCACTGAGGGCTTCACTGATGTCTTGCCATTGTGTTAACACACACATGAGTGCTTCAGACCAGCAATCCTCTGAAACATCTGCTTTTATACTGGTGGCCACACGGCGCTGATCAGCTCATCATGTGCTGTTGATGTGCAGCACCTGGCTAATTACCGTCGGTATTACCGTGGAAGCACTAAGGATGTATTTCATTTATAACACATGCCAAATGAAGGATGACATAGTCGTGACTGTACTTTGCTGTCTCTGACCTGCAGGTATCACAAGATGATTTTCCTTTTTTTTCTTCTGATGTCCTCATGCTCACACTTTCATTTTTCACACCACCACATCTCATCTCCGGCACGTGAGAGTCCGTGTGAAAACTGAAATACACAGAGGTTCAGATAGGGTTGTGATTTGACTCGGGAGATCACATGACCACTGTCTTACATCAGTGAGTACATTCACACGTTCACAAACTATTCATATTCTATTCTAGTGTGAATAATTGATGGATGGGGCTAATGGGTGGTTAAAGAAAGTGAGACAGTGACATCGTGACAGTGAAGAGATCTGGTCTGAGACGGACAGAGCGGTGTAAAGGTGATGTGAACGTGCAGCTCACAGAGTCACGGAGAGAGAGATGAGGACAGGGTTCTCAACTCAAGTGAGGCAATGATGGGGCTCGCCGAAGCCTCAAAGCCAAATAATGAACAAAAAACAAGTCTCGAAAATGAAATCAATGTGTTGTTTGTGTACATCGTGAACTGCTGTGCTGCAGCTCCAATTTTCCACATGGGGCTGAATCAGTTTCTGCCTCTTAAATCTTAGTGCTGCATATTTTGGAGCTGAGCCTGGCCTTAAGGTCATGGGAGCACAAAGGTGTGTACTCCAGAGAGTGTATGCCCGTGTGGTGTGTGTGGTAAGGTGGAACTGAAGGAATAGAAGTTGGTTTGGTACTGTCATCATGGACTTGGGCTGTGTGGTTGGAGCCTGTGGGGTCAGGGCGGAGTGTGGTTGGGTCTAGAGATGATCCCAGCTGGGAATACTGTGGTCAGCCAGTGGTTTTTCCATGTGGATGAAACTAAGATCACTGCACCTCACACAAATACACAGACACACACACACACAGACAAACACGCGCAGAGAAAACAGAGACCATTGTTGTTTGTTGAGGATAGATAGAAATTTAGGTAGATAGATAGATAGATAGATAGATAGATAGATAGATAGATAGATAGATAGATAGATAGATAGATAGATAGATAGATAGATAGACAGACAGATAGCTGTGGTTCATTGCTGGTTAGATGGCGGAGACTAGGCCGAGGAGACAGATTTCAGATTTGCTTGTGCATGAGGTGAAAGCGCTCAAGTAAATCATCAACAGAAGCAGCTCTCAACCACCGGAGGAATAGATTTTATTGGACTTTTCATTAGCTGTAACCCACAGCAGACAGTCCACAAATGTATATTTCACAATCCACAAACGTAGTTTTTTTTTTTTCAATCTGTGTAGTCTAAAGTCATATCCTCAAAGATATGTCCACAACATACTCTGCAAACACGTAGGCTATTCAGCTTTCATATTTGATCATTTTCATACCGACTCTCCATGAGGTGAAGCTGGAAAACAGAAGCTCGATGCAGAGTGCACGCCTGCTGTGAACCCGCTGAATGCTGCACTCATTAAATAGCAGAATAACACAACACAATAAGAGACTGACAAATAGATGTTGTTTGGGTTGCTTTAAAGTAAACCAAACGCAAACTCATTCCGCTGCCCCACAATAGCAATGCGCCAACAATTTGCCTGGCCACTCCTCATTTTAAGGCCCATGACGCCCATGGACGCACGGATGATGCATTTGCTTCTCAAACAACGTCGACACTGAAAATGACAACCGCATCAGTTATGCACTAGCAATGAGACCTTGAGAGACCATGAGACCAGACTTTACTCCGTGTGTCTGATATGAGGGAACGTAACTGTTGCAACATGTGCACTCACAAAAAAATAATACATCAGTCACCTGAGGGTGCTGTCACAACCACAACCACAACTTTAAAACCAGACATGGTAGAGTAAAAGGTTTGTTGGTTTGTCAGTATGTGTGTGTGTGTGTGTGTGTTGGTTATAAGGCTGGTATTTCTAGCTTCACCTTACCAGTCCCCCTCCTACACCCAAGGCCTTAGCCTTGTGCAGCTGTGCTGTCGCAGTGATGCATTGGGAGAGGAATGCACGACTTCAAAGTCTAACATGAACGGAGAAAGAGAATGGCAGTATTCAGGGAGGACGATGACATCTCATAAAAGAGCACGCAAACACAGTGGTCCATTTATGCAAGGTTAGGCCATGAGAAGAGGAGAAGGAGGAGGAGGAGCAGGAGGAAGGTCCACTGCCTGCTTTGTGAGAAGCAGAGAGAGGGAGAGGCGGGTATACACGTGAGGTTTTCCCCAAGCAAGAGGGTACATTGTAAGTTTCACTCCACACCGATCATCAGGCTGTGGTTAAATGGAGATGGGGAGAGGGAGAGCATGAGAGGTGAGAACGTGGAGCTTGAAGTGCCTGAAATGGATGAAGTTTGGAGGACTTAGGGGTTTAGTGGGCCATGCAGTAACTTTGTGGATCAGATCTCAGAAGTTCCATAAGCCTTGTAACTGTAAGAGACAGTTGGACCAGTTCAAAAAGAAAGAAATGAAAAGAAAAACGAGGCAAAGAAAGAAATGTAGTGAGATTCCAAGAGAGCGGAAAGAATCCTCAGACTGCTTGCTAACAGTTTGAGCGACTAATGGCTTTCAGATGTGTGTGACTTCTTTTGTATTTTCAAAGGAGCATAAAACATTCTGTCTCGGAGGAATCCAAACAACGGCTGGAATTCACATACTGGAACTACAGTGGTCAAAACCAAATATTTAAGTAAGGTTCTCGTATGTTACGAGTGTTTGGTGTTTGACAAATACGCAAACAGGCCCTCCATTTTGGAAATCACCTTTCTGGTGTGTCAGATTTTTGGGGTTCATACTTTCATCTGATGCTAATGTTTTCTCCTCTGCAGCGGGCGTACGGAGTTGGGCGGGGGTGGTGTTCTCCCTATTTCCTGTTCAAACCTTGGGGGAGCAGGGTCTTGAACGAGGTGAGGTCATTTCTTGCTCCAACTGTAAAGCTGAGTGCAGAGTGGGAACGGCAGAGTGCTATAGTTTCCTTGTCCACATTCAGCCACATGCACATTAAGGCTGCCCTGTTTTTACCGTCAGATTTGAACAAGAAATTCACTTATTACTCCGGTCAGGCCTCCTGTGAGCTGCACTACCCATTGTCTGGAAATAGCAGTTGTAGCAACAACAATCGCCATGTTTACAACACAAACAAAACCAGGTTAAGGCAGAAACTCGGTCACTACGAGATTCATATATGTGTGGCTGATTTCTCTCTCGGCAAAACGATCGGCTGCCATTATACAGAGTGAAAAGGACTTCACCGTCATCACCAGGTGTGTGTGAATTGAGGGAGTTACAAACAAAGATGGATGAGTAAAACTCAAACTTATCACCAGCATTTTTGCAATCCTCCATTAGGTTCAACATCCGGTTTATTTCTGCACCGTGAAGATTTGTTGTACTGGATACAGTGCTGCCAGTACCATCTGCTGTGTTTTAACTAAACTTTCTTCACAGTATCAGGTGATGTAACACTCTTAAGGATTTCCACAGAAAACAGGCCCAGGGCATACATGGAAATATAAATCGTTATCCTGGCAGAAATCATTGTGTGCTACTCTTGAAGTCTATTAAAGCACTTTCTGAAACCTGAAGCCAAAAGTGGGGAATAATAACCCAACAAATGATGATAATAAGGCACAAATGTTTCAACACTGGACAGTTTGGACCGTAGAAGACATAACATGTCGTCTAGGGGCCCAACATCTGGTCATGTGAGCCAGTTTGTCAAATGATGACGTCATCAACGTGACTGATTGCTAATCTTGGTTAAATGTCCACTAGGTTCACTACATTCACTCACTTTTAAAAAGCTGTGGTATATCATCATTATCATCATATATATAGATATATGTACACCCTAACACGGATAATAATTCAATTCAATTCAACGCACTCACCGAATATCAGGTCTGTCCAAAGGTTGCCCAATACCATCCAATCACATTATGCACCATCTGTCAAGTTCACTTCCAACAATATGCCGAGACTGAGATGGCCTGAGTTTATCCTGAAATATTTAAACATGTTCACTCAGAGATGATACAGCTGTTTTCAATACAAAATACCCACAGTCATTTTTCTCTCCACCACTTATACATATTCAGTATTCATTCACATAGGCTTCACGTGAAACATGTATATTGATCCATGCTATAACAGCAAAAAAACAAACAATATGCCTTTGCCATTTCAGCGCTTTTGCAGAATCAGTTATGACAAGCATGGATGTTGTAATTTGGCCGTTACTTAAGTCAAACGTTAATGACTACAATGTGTGGCCTGCTTTAATGCAATTCATTATTAATATTATTGCTATTTTGGATGAAAATCACAAAGAATTCTTCCCGAAGCCTTGCATCTGTGCTTCGTTTGAAGGAGCCTATGTGAGGTGTGGTCTTCCAAAATAACTCATGGCACCGAGAGGAAAGGGTGAGAAATGAAGCCCAATCCCCCTCTCTTCCTCTCTCTATGGCTCACAGTGGGGGATGGTGCCTTGGTAGCGACACAGGAAATGGTGTGTCGATTTTGGAACAATCTGTCACACAGTACAATAACTCTTGATACGTCCTTCCTCCCATCCTCTTAAAATGTTTGCACTTTAGTGTGCAGTAAACATGTCATCTCCGTTTCAGTGGACTATTTTTCTTACTGCAGTGGTGCGTACATATACGCATTAAAAATTTACATTAGACTCATGTTTTAAAAGACTACATAGTATTTTAAACCGACGATTTAAAGTGGGGATTATGTATCCACCAGGTTTTTAAATCAACCTAAAATGTTTTGTAGTACAGGTTTATGTTCCCCCTCTTGAACCATGATCTTATTTGGGATGGTGGACTTCAGACTCCGCATTTCAGGTTCATGCTTAATCCAGGCAAAGAGGTTTGCCTCTCTCATAGTACGTCATATTAACAGAGGGTGGCGCTCTATCGCTCTCTGGATATGTTTGAAGTTGTTTTGTTTTGTTCTAGAACTTGCCCTGGGCTAAATAATTGGCACTTAAAAGAACTACCATCATACATTCTTCTACGTTTAGATAATACGTTTCCTCCGTCTGTGTGTCATATTATTTTCTCATTCGCTGTTGTAATCACTGTTTTCATTGTCATGTGAATTTTCCTCCGCAAACATTTTTCTTCTTCGTTTGCTGGTTTTTCCAGAATGCCTCTTTGACAATCCCCAGACAACATGACGAACTTGATGAACTTGTACATGTAGGTGGAGTACGCAGCAGTGACAGCCATAGTGACGAGCAAAAGCAAAAGAAACACACAATTTTCCAGGTAATAAAAAGTGAGATGTAGCCCTGATCGAAAACACAGAATGTTTGATAGCTGCGTTCCTCTGCGTTCTATCGATGACCCCACAGAGACTTTAGTGTTTAGCAGAGGTACTTTTGTGGTATCTATATATTTTAGTAACTATTTTGTTGTTTACCAGGTCACTTCATTAGATACACCTGTATAATGTAATACAATACAATATATTAACTTTGATATAAATCCTATGTTTTTTAGATGAGTTGATTCAAATCAGTGGTCATTTTAAGCGCCAATTTAAGGTGTTTAAAATATTCTTATGTATGTGATATGGTTTAACAAAATATTACAAACACCTTGGTTTTTGTAAGAAGAAAGGGACCTGGATGAAAATAAGATGATATCTCTTAATGATCGATGAGAGAAGTGTGTCAAGTTGGAAAGGAGAAAAACAATGGTTGTAAAAAACCCTTGAATATAAAAATTAACAATCTGAAAATAACAATGCAGGTACTTTTTATGTCCTCCTTTGTTTTATGGCTGATTTTATTGACCCACTTAAATCTGTCATTGTGTTTCAGCTGCAGCATCAACCTCCTCATACCTGCAGTAAAAATGGCTCGAGACAATGTCACATGTTAGAATTGAGTCAGTTACCATCACCACCAACAACAAAAACAATAAAAATGACCCACAAACACGAGACGTGATACCAAATTTCCACTTTCACCTGTTTTGTGTAGATTTTTCTTGATGGTGCACGATTTTAACTGGGCTGCATGGAAGCAAACTGGATTCCCGTGTTTAATCTTGAAATGGGGTCAAATAGAGAGAGATAATGATACACAAAAGACTGATTGAGCGTCTGTGCGTGTGCATGTGTTTATCTCATTCATCTGCCGTTTTCTCACACATATTCACTGGTTTTCAAACAACCCACAGCTGAGAGTAAACCAGCGAGAAGTGGACCATTCAAAACATCAACAACATTCCATGATGTTTGCATCTTATGTGCATATCTTATTTCCTATTAGTCATTATCTGCCTAATCTGTCCAGGCTGTTCTCTTTGTTTCTGCTCATCTGACTCATCTCTGCACAAATGTCTTTTGTTGCTTATTTTTTGAGACGCTCTATTTCTCTGTCCTCTCTTTAAGTGATCAAGTCAACAAAGAATCAATTCTCAGTCAGCCAAACTAAGGGTCATTGGGACGGCAAAGTGTTCTTAAACTCTGCCAACAATATTCTGTTGTCTGTTTATCTGAAGAGGTTATGAATGGTTGGCTGGAAGCTTTGGGGGACTGTCACATTTGGGGCATGGAAAACTTGATCGTCTTTCATACCAGCTGACCAAAGGGGAAAGCAGTGGTCAGTGTGGCTTGTTGCGAAAAACAAAAATGCAACTTTAGAATGGACACACATGACAGCACAAACATTTGTTGTTTAAAGAGAACATGATGCATTGGGGCGCAACATATTTTGCAACATCCTTTCGCTGTGGAGGGTGCCAAAGGCGTGTGTGACAGTTCTCAAGACACTCTGTGAGGTGAATAGATCACAAGGTATCATCATCTCCTTCTCTATCCATCTCATAATCAACAATTAAAAAAACATGAACATGAGCATCCAATTAGATTGTACAACACATTAGTTGATCTGCATTGTCATTGTTTACCCACCTCCCCATCTCTAAAGCAAGAAGGGAAAATATTCCAAAGTCAATTAACTACAACAAGACTTAATCCCAACAAGGAGTGCAGGCCACTGACCAAAGTCCTCCATCTGGGTCCTGAACATCTCCCATCACAAACACGTCTCCATCTCTGTCAGCTTGGAATAAATGTTTATCAGTAAATGTTAGCCTGCCGTCTGCAAAACAGGTGAAGAAAGCCATTGGAAATCTGATCATCAAAAGCAAAGGATTGATTGATTAAACGTAAAATTATTTGTCTTGAAGTGGTTCACCATGTTCTCATTTTTATTCTCGTTCCAATCCACTAAGTCACATCAGTGATTTATAACCACGCCAAAGAATTCACTTCACTTGTCTAACCACAGCACGCCTCCCCATTTGTCAATGTATATGAACGTGTGTGCATGTGTGAGCACATGTGTGTATGCATATAGGACACTATCTGTGTGTGTCTGTGTTGTTAGTGTGTGAGGGTTGGAAAAGCCACAAAAGACTTTAATGAGTGTGAAACACTAGTAAAGCAGGTGTACTTGGGACAAATGGGAGAAGGGCAGGCCTGCTCTGCTGCTGCACTGTGATCATTAGAGGTTTGGACAACAGATGCTAAGATGCTTGAAACATCCTCTTAAGCTACCTGCCCATCAGCATACTTTCCACCTTTCATCCATCCCTCCGCTCCTTCCTGCCGTTATCTCACATACACACACGTCTGCTTCAAGTGCAGCTGTTTTTACGGGGACCTTGACCCACAAAGATGAGGATGAAGGCGCAGACATGGCAGATTTGTTGTGTATGATGGAAAGTGGGCAAAAGGAGAGGGGGACAAGAGTGAATGTGTGAAGGAAAAGATATAAATGGAAGAAAATAAATGGATTCTCCCAAGACATCATCAACAAATCTCCAACAAACAAATCAAAATCAAAGATTGTTTTTCTTATCTGTTTTGTGGGAAAATGAAGTCACATCCCACCATCAACATAAACAAATTCTGTTGTTCAGCCACATTGCCTCATCCCACACGACTGTCTGTGACACATTTGTTTAGGGTCAAACCTCTT
Source organism: Brotula barbata (assembly GCA_900303265.1). Lineage (NCBI taxonomy): Eukaryota > Metazoa > Chordata > Actinopteri > Ophidiiformes > Ophidiidae > Brotula > Brotula barbata. Next base: position 4,540 of record OMNV01008026.1, on the reverse strand, counting down.
TTGCTGTGAGACACACAGATGCTCTGAGGCCTATTAAAGCTGCGAATCAATGGACCACCCAGGAGTTTTACACAAACCAAAAGCAGAAATGGGAGATTTAGTGTAGAAACACAGAGCGGGGCATGTGTAGTGACAAGGGGGAACATCTAAGGAGATCATGAGTCAATTTTCACACACTGAACAGCTAATATATACAGATGGTCCCATCACACACACACACACATGCTTCATTCAGATGCATATTTACCAGACATTCCAGTTTATCCAGGACAATCCAGGTGTCTCCGAGTGTCCCAACAAATGTCCTCAGTGTCCTTATTATTATGCGACAGCAGGGGTCATCAACTGGTGGACACCGATCCAGATCTGGACAGTAAAACACCTGATATTAAAATAATAGTCCTTTTATAATAGCAATAGTTAAGTGACTTTTGGACAGGCGGTAATAGGACCTGCATGGTAATGCTTATAATATTCAAAGTGGCTTTCTAAATGGTAGATTCGGTTCACCAGACCACGTGTGTTTACCACATCATCATCTACCCACAATACTCAATACCGGGAGTGAGAAAAATACATGAAAATGTACTTCGATAGAAAATAAAAAATACCCAAATTGTAAATGTATTCAAATAAGATAAAGTATTTTAAAAATACAAAAACACATTTGATGCGACCATAAAATCTACACCTTAGAAAAATGTTGCAGTGTTTTTGTTATTTTTATTGTTCGTGTGTTTCTGACAGTTATTCAGTGATTTAAACTCACCTGCCATGTTGTCTGATGTGAACGACTGACGATGTGACGATTCAACTAGGAAGTCTGAAATTTTAGCATTCTGAGCTGTCTGAAACACAACATTAGCTGCGCGCTCGCTAATTATTTAGCATCGGTTTCTACCATCATAATAAAACTTTTGAATAACTTTGAAATGTCCACTGATGTCTTTTACCAGCTGTTAGATATAAAATGAAATCAACAAAATCATTCCTACTTGATTGTAAACATCCATTCTGACGTTGACACACATTGTTTGACTTAGCGAGGCTCCACCTAGCGATGCTACATCATGTGCCAGAAACATTTCGCTAGCACATTGTGTTTTTACTGACAATATTGAGACGGTATGTTTTTTTGTATTTTGAAATTGCCTAAATGCAGAACCTTGAAGTATCTCAATAAAAAATGTACTAGTTTTTTTTAAGCTAACAAATACAAAATACTATTTTGTATGTAAAAATCAAATTTCAAATAAAGTTATCAGAAATACTGCCCATCTCTAATCAGTGCTATCATACACCAAAGTTCTTGTTTGCGATTTGGAGATTGAGCAACACAAAGGAAAAACAACAACATGATCTCTTCTGTATGAGTTAATTTCAAAACTAATTGATATCAGAGTTTTTATGTACGTAATCAAACCACACACAAATGACTTATTTTAAAGTGACGTGTGTGCATGTTTAAACAATCAGTCACACATTCCCTCATTTGCTTAATTCAACCCCGAAGTCTCACACACAATCTTCATGTGTTTGCTTGGAAGTGACAAGTGCGATCTTGCTCAGCTGGGCTGTGGCTGGCTGTCACCCCACTGGAGCCCCCACCGGGGGTGCTTTGATGTATCCAAGGCCTCCCACATGGAGAAAGCAGGACTGTGGGTGCTGAAGTAGACAGAGGGTGGTGGGGGTGTCAGGGTGAAGGGTGGTGCTGTAGCACTCCAGGTGTTTGCTTTGCTAGCCCTACACCAGAAGAACAACACAGGATCCGGAAGAGTCAATATTTGTTGCTTGGTGCGTCTGTTTGAGTCTGGTTGGGTGACTGACTCACTGAACTTTTGAGAGAGCATGTGAGGTCGTTGACGTGCCAGTTCACTATTTAGAATTTTTTTTCTTGTAGTTCTTGCTCCTCCAAAGCTTTGAAAAACACTTTATAAATCCCCTGTCACACTCTCTTTACCTTCTAGGACACATACTCGGCCATCAATTTACAGAGACCTCCTATAATGTTATTTGGAGGCAGAAAACGAGCTGAAACGTGACTGTAGAGGTGTGTGGTCTCATTGAGGAAGTGTGTAAGTCTGACTATAACATGGCCTCTAGCATCTGGTACTAGTTGAAGTCTGGTGGTTTGATTGGGCTCTGTAGCTTATGAGTCTCGGCTACTTATATCAGTGCAGCGTTTAACTTGAGCTCCATTGTGCATTGCCACATGAAATTAACTGTCCGCATTTAAACTTGGCTAATGTTTGGCAGTGCAGCGTGAGTAATGAGCGTACGCACACATTTGCCGACAGCAGGGTCACCTTTTGGCTTTCCAACACGTCTTGCTAATGTAGTGAGAACAAACTAAGCGTGAAAGGGAGCTTCTTTACTCATTTCCCATGTCTGCATCAGCTCTATTGCGTTTGTGTGTTTTTGTGTGTGCGTGCAAGGGGAGAGGTGAAGGGTAAAGTACATAGATCACATTTATTAGATTTAATATTGGTGAAAGCTAGGGTGTGTGTATGTGTGTGTGTGTGCTTGTCATAATCAGAGGACTTGCGTGAAGAATGCAACTCCCACTGTCTGCTCACTCCACAGCCCTTCCATCTTCATTATGGCGCCATTCCTACATGCAGGTCATGTGATTTACAACTATGGGCCCCAACTCTGGTGATGTAGGGCAAATTCCTGACCTGGATCAGTCAAGTTCCTTACACACCAGGGGTCAGGAGACTCTAGGAGAGGAGGGATGAAACATGAAAAGGGGAGAAGAGACGAGGAGATAAAATAAAGAAAAACTGCAAACAAAAAAGGACACAAGGATGGGAAAGATGGCATTCCAATCACAGATTTCTCAATGCAATATGTGGCCCTTAGCATGAGTTTGCACACTTGCAACAGCGGTGTGTGTGTGTGTTTGTTTTTTATGACAACAATCAAAGTTAACACAGGGAAGAGAGAGTAGATGATGGCTGGTTCGCACAGTGAGAGAGGAAGGGAAAAACCAGGGCATCAGGAGTCATTTCCAAGTCCAGGGTTTTCTCTGGGAGGTGTGAGGTTTTACAGTATTTAAAATTTCCCAATGCCTTGTTGACACAAGACCTCAGCAGAGATCACAGGCCGGTTTAGCTGAGTACCACTGCTGCTATGAGGCCTATGTGCTGATCAGATTCTACGCCAACATACACCAGACTCCTTTACCCAAAAGAGCCTTACAGTACTTTTTCACCATGGGTAGCTTAATGGGAACCAAACCTCAAACGCTGATGCCAAGCCCAAACAAAATCTGTTTACAAACTGTTGTTAATTGGATATGACAATTTTCTTAAAACACTGTGATGGTTGGAAATTAGCACAAGTGACAGAATAGTTCCATGTTCCTAAATATAGCAAGTTTTGTCTTAAATACTTTTTAATTTGCACTAAAATACACACAGCATGCACAAACAGATGTCCTTGGATTCGAACAATCAACAATTTTCCTACACTGACTTTCAGTTCTGTGGTAAAAGTCAATGGAAACTTCCTGACTCCCTGAAGAAGTTCCTGCCGGTTGAAAGGCACCGATGACTATGTTTACACAGAAACTATTCTGATTATTTATCCTTACTGTGTGTAAAGAGAGTCCCTCAATTTAGGAAGTGCATTGCTGATTCACTTTCTGCAAAATGTTTATTTACCTTTCAAAGACAAATACCGAAACACAAAGATAGAACAAGAGTGTGTTTTAGGATTGTTATTTAATGACTAAATTATTTGTATCAACCTGCTGACTATATTTGACAAGCTCACTTGCAAATACAGATACATCTATTTTCACTGGATGGTAAAAATCATATTTCTTTGGTATGTATGCTGAGTAGCATCAATCAAACTGCTTTTGCGTTATATACATTGAAAAATAAGTTTATTGATATGACTTGGACAGTGGAATGAAAATATGAATAAATTAAAAACAAACAAAGGAGATTCCAAATGTCACATCAGATTATTAGAAGCAAAACAATGGACTATTTCTACGTGACCTTAGCGAAGAAAGCCATTGCAGCCCCACCCCTGTGCTACTGTATGGTCGCAGCATGTAGGAAAACAATGCCAAAGGTTTTGTAAGAGCTACACTTATTCCCACACATTCCTGCCTGCCACTGCTGATGTTAGATAAAGATGGCTGTTGCTATCACTCTGATGGTCAGCGAGCTATGACCCGGCCACGTCCCTTATCTTTTCAAACAAAGAGGTGGGACTGTAACCTGTGAGATAATGTAATAATGTGGTATGCAATTGCCTCAAACCACATCAAAGCCAAAAGGTGAAAGGAGTGGGGCAGTGTGACCATAAATCAGAACAGTGGCAGCTAATGATACTCATGAGGTAGATGAGTGTGAGTTTAACTCAAAGCAGTGGCGGCTAATGCTAATCACGATGTTATCAACTTGATAAGGGTGAGATAATGCCAAAAAGAAGAGCTGTTTGTTCTGTCACACCTTTTGAAAGGACTACAGCTGAGGGGAAGCAGTAACATCTTACATAGTTGTTCTATCGAACACCATAATAT
>OMNV01008025.1:74601-87779 GCA_900303265.1 Brotula barbata | reverse complement strand
GCCGTCGCCACCAGCGCCGCCACCTCTCTCGTTCTCTCTATAAAGCAGGTTAAGGTCTCGGCGTACTTCTACAGTACTCCCCCGAGACCTTCAGGTGCTGCGGTTTGCAGACAGCGAGGCGCAGTAGGGTACCATCCTGTCTCACCTGTCCTTCCTGTCTTTTTTTCACACTCAGGACACACTCCTCCCAGACAAACAAGTATCATGTCTGATTTCTCACATTTCAGTTGTGTTTTGCAGCAAAATGAAAACATTTTCCTACTTCCTACCTGCGAAAAACAATGTAAAGACATAGAAATTTCGTTGCTTTGTACTTGTGACATGTGCAATGACAATAAAGTTGAATCTAATCTAATCTAATCTAAAAATTAAGATTATTGCCATGTAACAGTGACACGTTGGATGCTACTCTGGGACACCAAGCAGCATGCTTTGGTACCGTCAGCACGAGGGACTTGACAACGTTGGTGCCTTTACACAATAACATGAGTACACAACTTACTTTCCACAAGAAGGTAAGTTGTGGACACAGCTGTTACTCTCTAGATGTCTCTAATTTCCATAATCTGTTCAGGAGCTGAAGCACGGTGGGAACACAAGCAAAGAGGATACTAAAGGGACCATGGAGCTCAGACTCCAGGATCTGGATCAAGTGGTTCTTGTTCTGTTTTACCTAGATGAGAGTTCCCTATAGAAGCTTTAGATTTTAAATACTGCATTCTTTACCTTTCAATATTATGAACAATTTCTTCAGTTTTTATACCTGGTGGAATCTTGATGTGATGTCACATTGTCCTGGTTTTTATTTAAAAAATGCACAACCGACCAACTAAATGGTTGTACACTGTTAATCAGAGGTTAGGACGCGTCGACCCGACATGACATCATCTAAAAGGACTTGACTTTGATACCAGTGACTTGTTAGTTAACCTTTGCTTGACTCTTGTCTTGTTTTCCACCCAAATCATAGATTACATAATTAAACAAATATTCAGATTTTATGGTCATATTTACAATTTTTTTTTGTTAATCATATTACTAATCTAACTTAGGTATAAAATGCATTATGACATGTTTAGGGCTGCAAACATTAGGAGTTTTGACTTGTGACTGAATGTTGGACTTCCATGTCTTAGGACTCAAGTGCAGAGACGCGAGTCTTTCTTGTGACAAAACAATGGCATGGTGCTACCTCTGTTGCTGACACCTGCGTGTTAAAAGTCCTAAGGGAGACATTCTGACTTGGAGAAAACGCAGACACAGGCTGAGCGTTAAGACACATAATGAGAGGGAGTAGAAGAAGAGGCTCCTATTCAGAGCAATAGGCAGCGATGATGAAAACCATTCAATTAGCCTGTAAGTGACAAATGCTGAGTAAACACGGAGAGCCTTTCGCAGGCCTCTGACAGCTCTGTGGCAACCAGCCAGTCTGCTCCTCCTTCTGGAGGATCACGCTGTAAAAAATGTCCAACAGCTCTCAGTCTGACACTGACCGACTTCAGCGAAGAGTTAAAGGGTTATTCAATTTAATATACTGATGTTTAGATCTCTTTTAGGAGTGTGAGTGAACAAAACAAAACTTCACTTTTTGATTAAGTAGTGTGATTCTGTGGTTTTGCACTGTTTTATATGGCATTAATAAGTCTGTCAAGTCTGTCAACATTGGTGTAATTCAAGCAACAGGCCTTGATGATGTGGTCGTAATGGACATATAATTGTTCTTATGGTCTCATAATCATAATTCATATAATGCATCATTGCTGATCAATACTTTGGTAATTCACCAAGCACACAACACTCCATCAACAGCCAGTCAGACACTTCAGCCAGATCTTTCCATAAACAGTCACACATCTCACACACACACACACACACACACACACAGGTAATGTGCTTTGAGTGATATGCAGCTGGGCCCCTCCCACATATTCTTCATTTGAGAGCACAAGGATAAAAGTGCACATTTTTCCATGACAACTTCTGTAATATCAGCTGGTGGAAAAGTCTACAGTGAGGGCTGAGCTGCTGAACTCCAGATTAGATTTCAGAGGTGAGCTGCTTCCTGGGAGGCAGACTGACTGCAAGACGCTTGTTCTCATAGAGGGAACGTAGTCCTGATGGGAACACATACAAACCAGCACATGAAAAGAAAACAACAGAATCCTCCTGAACCACTGAGAACCTAAAAAACTGAAATCTTAGTAAGATACGTTTTGTTAAACCATGGCAAAAGATGCTCATTTTTTATTGGACAAGATAATTTTGCCTACCAGGAACCGATCACGCAAGAATATATTGCTTATTTCAAGTAAGACAGTCTGTACAAGTGTTTCTTCTTTCCATTATTAAGGTAAAAACTGCCTATACGTTTACAGGAGTACGCTCTTCTCTCTGGGCGTATACGACATGTTGCATACTCAGAGTATGAGGTGGCTTCCTTCTGACAACAGATACCGTATTTCATGTTTCATTTTTATTTGATTTTGGACTGTCTGCACTGAGAGAGAACAAGCTCTGTAGTAGAAAACACAATCCTCTGTTTCAGTTTAGTTCCAGTTTCAAACTGACTTATGTGGATATCAAAATCTTTCCTTTCATTCTGCATCTCTGCTGTCACCGTCTACATGCATCTTAAAACTTCAATTACACTTTGATAGAATTTTTTTTTCTCCCAAAAATCAACTTGAGCTTAGTGAGAGTCGGGCTTTTATCCACTGCTGGTGAATCCTAACCGCGCCGCGTCGAGCCGTGCGAACAATTCTCAGCACTTTTCTACATGGATCCTCTGCTTTTGGTGTCATGTAAATCAGAGTATCAGCTACTCCGAGTATCGCTACGTCACCGCAGGACAGCACACCCACAGGGCCAGTTTCAGTTGGGATGAACAGAATCATCATCAACACAGCTTTGGTAATGCTGTTAAGCTGACACATGAATAAAACATCCTGATCCAGCAGGGGTCAGGTTGTGTTAATCAGGTTTCTCATCATCAGTTAATCACCCAATGGAGGCGGGCAATCAATCTTAAATTGATTAATAAAGCTGCACCGCGTGCTCCACAAGTGGAGCGACAGGACTGCAGAGGTGAGAGGCTCAGTTAGGGTTTGTTCTGTCTGTCTTTTCAAATCAGTTGTTCACAATAATACCCTGTTTTTTCCTTTGTTTCTTCCAAAGTGGAAACAAAAACAGATCTCTTACAATGCAGCAGAGGATTTTTCCAGAGAGAGACCACCAGGCATGGAAATGTCAAAGCCTCTATGAGCCGCATAAAGCTTCAGTCCTGGCACCATATCAACACTGTCTGCACCCCAATCAAAAGCAGGTTCCTTAAATCTACTGTTCAGAGACCGTTACAGAGCAGGTGTTTACGACCGGTGGTCCCTGGAGGTATTACAGGTGGTCTGTGACAATAATTTCACTAATGTCATTTAACGCCAGAAGCAGTTCAAATATTTTATAGTTTTTATTTGTTCAATTTGTATTTTTTGTTCGTTTATTTGTTATTTGAGAATAATGTAATGAGACCGTCCCTGTCCTCCAATGGACTGACAAGAACAGACAGATTGTGTGGAACTCACCTTGCCCGGAAATCTCACTACTAACTAAAAAAAACAAATCTAATCTGAGCACCTGTCCCGGGTTGGTTGCTTCTGAGTCGGGATGGTGGACTGTGGGACAAAATATGCTTAAAACTCCTCCTAAGGAGTGATATTTTAATGAGCTGATGCTGCTATTGTCTGTACTTTACGTACTGCTGTTTGTAAAGGGCAGTGCCACATAGACTCCATCTGATGCTGATGGCGGAAAATTACAAACATTGAGAGTGGATTTTATTCTAAACGTTTGTTCCTTGGATTTCCTTGGCAATGGCTCCAGTTTGAGCTCCTGATTCCATGCAGAGCTCCAGGTTTGAGTGTTTTTTTGACATGCTTATTTGCAACAGGTATCAAAAAACAAAGATTTGGACATGGATCAAGGATTACATTACTGACCCCTCACTGTAATAATCAGATACTGTAGTAAAATGGCTAGAAATCAATTCAGTGGAAAATATCAGATTCTTATTCAAGCCAGTTGGATGACAATGAGACAGCACAGATGGCTGCAGTGATGTCTTCACGTTAAAACTGCTCCACAAAACTGCTGTTGCTGTTTTGGTGATGAATGTGTTATCTTCTGGATAGGACACACAAACTGAGATGTCAAAAGGAAAAGCCAGGGGGAAAATGCAAAACATAAACAAGCAGCGGCAACAGTTAGCAGATGATGAATAATAATGAACATAAAGTTACAGATTAAAGATTATGAAGAAGCGAAGAAAATCTGAGAGATGGAGAAAACGAGCAGAGAGGCTCTGCTGCTTCCAGGAACAGCAGAGCTGCTAATGGCCCTGGCCGGCAGACCGCCCCATAATGCCTGTTGATGGAAAACACAGCCGGCCAATTACAACGCCCATATCTAATCACCGGGGTCATGGGTCAACTCCCGTGTACCATCCATCTTCATTTGGTGCCCCCGTCTCAAGCCATCCCCTCATAAACAGGCAGCTCAATAAATTTCAGTGTACAAACAAAGGGCAAAAAGAGGGAAATGGAATGGAAAGCATTGGTCTTTCCAGGCAGGCAGGATTCACACACACACACACACACACACACATTACATGGTGATGTAATGAAGACACAATTGACATTCAAGCTCAATCGATGCAGGGTGCAGCACACACACACACACACACACACACACACACACACACTCAGGCATAAACACAGCAATGCAAACACACACACAGACTCGAATGCCGGACTCGGTGAGGGGACGTCATCAAAGCACAGACACTTACGGAGGGAAAATCATATTTCTGTCAATCCTGAGCCTTCTGCTTCCTCCTCTCTAAGATCAACGAGGCTGCTGTTTTTCAACACTATTTTTGTTTGTATCTGTATTTTTATATCGGTGTGTGTGTGTGTGTGTTTAAGCCCGTGCAGCTGAGCAAACAGGACTAGCATCAGATAATAGCGGGTTAAACCACGCTCCAAACACAGCTACAATGACTTTTTTTGTGCAGGATTTGTTGAACCATCATCTGCTGTAAATCACTTCTCTCATGCTTTTGTTATCACTTCCTCTACACACATATGATACCCACGACACAACATTACAGGAAGCACAGGAATCATTCACTATGTTTTCCTACTGTACTTCACAAGGCAGAGGACAGAAGTGAACTTTTACCTTCCGTCTGTTAGCTTACACTGACTATGGAAGCCCACAACGGCCATGCTTGCAATGAAGGTAATTATTCCATTATCACAAGATAACAAAAGTCGTTTTCTTGTGATAACAGGTTAATTTATCACTCAGAAACGACATTTGTTTGCTTGAAATAATAAGATCATTTTGGGGAACTCATAAATTGTGTCTAGTCCGACATGACTGTAGGATTCATAACTGAACAGTAGGTCGAGGCATAAATGTGTACTTTTGTTCCTCTGATGAACATTATAAGTAAAGGAAACAAGCTTTTGTTTTCTTGTAATAAATGAACTCGTTATCATGAGAAAACAAGCCTTGGTATCTCAATATAATGGAATAATCGACTCATGATCTTGAGATAACGACTGAAAGAAAATAAGCACGACCGTTCTAACTCACGTTAACTTACAATGTGTTCAGCAGCTTTGAGTTCTAGAAAAGCACTGATAAGCCCCAGGTATTATTAATTTTATTATAATTATTATTGTTAGCAAAACATGAGCACAACCTCAGATATCCACACCTTCATAACAGATATGTAGAGACTAAAGTTAAATTCTGCCCACAATCCAATCACCAGTGACACAACCGGTCACAACCCGAGTCATCCTCTTACCCTGAAAGTTCTACTTGTGAAGAACTAAACTGGGACCTTCAGCAGAAAAGGTAAAACAATTCTCATAAACTATGTGAGGCAGTGAGAGAGGAAAGTGTAATAATAAATCCTCCTCCTTCATTGCACATTTTGTTTTAGTGTCATTAAGGATTTGGATAAACAACAAGCCAGACACAACAGAAAGTGTGTGTACAAGTGTGCAGTTGTTGTGAAACAGCTGTACGGCACACCATCATCCTACCAAGAACACATCCCAGGCCTGCTTCTTGCACCCAATATTAAGCTCACACCTGCTTGAGAGTGCGACTCAGATGTGACTCCGCCCACTCAGGTTTGATTTCACCTGTGGGTGAACACAGCTGAACACACGGGCAGAGACGAGTACTGCAGTGGATATTTGGTACCTCTCCTCCAGTCCACACAGTCTGTTGTTCATAATTAACACACCCCAAAGCAGGTTTATAACAATCAATAGACACGTGACATACTTTGGTGGCATAGAACCTTTTCACGGTGACGGGAGCCACCCCACCACCATGTAACAGGACAAAGTAAACACAATCTGTGTGGTAATTATCACTATTTGATTTTTTGAACAAATCACATGGTATATTGAATATGGAGAGGAGAGAGGTGAAGACAAAAGGACAAATCGGAGAGGGTCACCGGGTCGGTGGACAGGGGTTAGAGGTGAAAAGTGCACTCACCCTCACACTGCTTGCCATCTCCCTTGTATCCTGGCTTGCAGATGCACTTGAAGGACTTTGGTGTGTTCTGACAGAGCGCATCAATGTGGCAGTCGTCTGAGCCCTCGGAGCACTCGTCTGCATCTGCACGCAGGGGAGCAGCGACACATCATCACACTTATAAAGGCTGGATTAATGTAATCATCATCATCATCATCATCATAATGATGATCACTCTCACAAATTTACTAATTCTTGCAACTTGTCTTTCAGATCAATGACCTCACCTATTATGAATTGATTTCATACCTTCCACAAACCAAAGATTAAAAATTATATCATTATCATAATACTGCTATTATTACTACTATCATATTGTGGTCATATGTTTCTATTTTATCTGACATGTAAAAGTTTTAGAATGCATAATAACACTGTAAACTGGCTGTACTTTGGTTATGACGTGTTTAGCTCTTAAAACTCAAAGATTAGGACTTGTGACCTGTCTTGGGACTTGATCTGACTTAACACTTACAAATCAATGCCTCAGTCCCCCGTTTCTGATCTATAGTTTCCTTTTAATTCAGTAAATTTGTTTTTCTGCTAGAAGAGGAAACGCTCTGTATATTTGGACACAGCAGACTGAAAAACGTCACTTGAGAAGGATTTTTGTTACACAATAAGTAAATCAAACTACAGAGGACTTTCGAGTGTTTTCCTTGACTTTCTCTGTCTTGTATATCTTTAACCTTTCTTATCTGTAATTATTAAACAAAGTGTCATCATATAAAGATCTCCGTGTCCGGTCTCTAGGTGACAATGATGTCACTGAGTTGAATTCAGCTCTATTATCGTAAATCTCATGAAAAAGTGCCACATTTCTTAACTGACTGCTTGCTGATTTGATGACGCTTGGGGGGACTTTGAGGAAGTCAAATGTTTTCCTTTTTTGGGCTCTCGTTTGACTTGTCAAGGTCAACATCATTATTGAATATCTCCAATATTTCATCATTGCCAAAAACACAAAATCACTGTTGTCCTTTTCAAGAATTTTCTTGATTACAGAGGTGAAGTTATTCACAGTATAATCATGCAGTTATTTGTAGCAGTTATGTTCTCGATGGGCCTTTTCAGATCAAAGGAGAATCTTTGCTGAATGTGTCTTATAAATCCCAAACTCTGCTGTGTTGTGTTTCCGAGGTGATTAAAGACAAAATCCGGGCCCAGACCGACATACGGAGAGCAGAGGGAGTAACGTCTCCCTAATTGATCAGGTTATTGATAGGAAAGCTGGTCACATCTGGGGCTGAATCCCAGGGCACAGGGCCAATTCATTACACAGAGCTCATACATACACAGACACACACACACACAAACAGAAGGAGGGAGAATGGTGAGGGAGAGAAAGACAGAAATGATTTGGCTCCCTGTCAAATCCATCATTCACCAAACATTTGCATCAGTGCACAGCTTCTCCCCTCCGCCTGAGCTTCCATCTGAGTATAAATAGCCTGTGTGTATGTTAGGCAACCCGGCTGGAAGCAGCCTGTGGTTCAGTCCTGCTCTCTGTCTGGCACTGCGCCCGGCTCGGCCGTATAAAGGCAATAAATAAACGATGAGGCAAAATTTACAATAAATATTTTTCCTGAGAATAAAGTCAACAGCTTTTCTTTTTTTTTTTTTATTGGAGGCAGAGCAGAGCGAGGCGTGGTCTGACAGCAGTTACAAGTCACAGTTTGAAATATTTGACGTGAATTTTGGAGGCTTTTCTCCTGCTGCACACTGATCCCTGCTCTCTGCCTGGTGGTGGCTCGCTGTCTCAATATTGACTCCTCATCATGTCAGAGTGGAGATGAGGCTGAACAATGTGCTGCTGCACGGTCGATATCGGGCCCCTGCTTACTCCTCTTGGGATTTTGAGGGGCCTCCTGCTCCACACACACACACACACTCTCTCACCCTCCTCTGACTCTAACCACTGACACAAGATGCTCCCTCTAACACAGTGGAGTCAAAAATGAATCCACCTCCGGTAAATTCACCTTCATCCTTTTTTTTTTTTTTTTTTTTTTTTTGAGGCAGATATAAGGTGATTTATCAAAACGATGCAAATGAACTCTTGACCTGGACCCTAAGCTGCCATTTCCTATTGAAATTGACCTCTGAGCGCAGGAAACAGAAGTGTGTCAGAGTAATATGTGACGGGAAATTTATTTTAAACGAAATATGGAATGTAAAACGGCACGACTACTGACAGGTTGGTTATTTAAACATTTTTACAAATGTAGGAGGACATATTTCATTGTCAAAAATTGTACTTTTGATGTAAAAAAAATGAACTTCTATGCGCAGTGGTAACTTTACGCATTACTGATGTGGCCGCAGCTCTCCTCTATTTACCTCTATCATTGTGACTGACATAAAGTACATCACATTACTACAGGAACGTGCAATCTGCCTGTGAGTTCATTGGCTTTTCTATCTTTTATGATGTCATTTTAATCATCTTTACACTTTCAAAGTCACGTTGCAATACTTCTTGTCTCTTTTCGCCCCGGCATGGAAACATTAAGAAGTGCGTTTAATGGTTTAGACTAAAGTAAGACAGAGAGAGGAAAGGGGAGCTCTTACCTGCGACTCCGACATTCCCCATCACCCCGCAAGTATTTATGAGGAGGATAAACAAACAAACGTCCCGGGAAAAACAAGCGCTCCCCATGCTGACAGACGGTGTGAGGATTCAGCAGGGCTTTCCTGGGGGTTTGGACTGTGCGTGTGTGTGTGTGTGTGGGTGTATGTGTGTATATGTGTGAGTGTGTGTAGGTGTGTAGGTGTGTGAGTGTGTATGTGTGTGTGTGTGTCCCTGATATGAGAGGGGGAGGACCGGCGAAGAGAGAGAGAGAGAGCGACTGCGAGACCGAGCCGTGGCGCTCCAAGCTCTCTGATTGGCTTGTTTGAGTGAGAGAGAGAGAGAGAGACAGACAGAGAGCAGCCCCTTGACGTCGGTCTGTAAGTCGGTGTTCGGGGGGGTCTGTCCCAATTACACCTAATTCATTCAGTCGATCGATCGATCGATCAATCAATCAATCAATAACTCAGTCAATCAATCAATCAATTTGGGATTTACATGAGATCACCATGCACCTTACATCTCCTTATAGTATAGTAGTATAGTAGTACTTTCATCTGAATGGAGTATTAATATGAAGGCCCCTCCTTGTTGCTCCAGTTGTTCAGGACAACAATAATTCCCAAAGTAATCATGTGATGCTGGGATGATTATTTGTCTTTGGACTATGAAGGCTACAATTCAAGCATGTTGCACTATTTTTAACCCCCCACACAGGTAAACAAATGGCTCACTGCACACCATTTATGGCAAACAGTTCAGGGTTATTTAAAAGACTTTGGCTACATTTAATAGGCCATTTCACTCCTGAAACTCATTAATCATTTTCCACAGACATTTGCAAACTTCGAGCATTTCAGTAGAACTTTATGAAGATGGACCAGTTAGTGGGTACCAGAGTTCAAGAGGTTGATGTCTTCTACGAAAAATGGGGAGATGTTACAGGTAAGCCTCTTGTCCACTACATTTATCTGTCGGTTGTTTGATTTGTTATTCAAATTTGGAAAGTGTGACTTAATAATAATCTTTATTTCTAATGCACCTTTTGATCAGTATGAGGCGCTGAATGCTTGGGACAAAACAATTACAATGGTTATACTTTATGATGATAGCCAGAATAAAATCACAAAGAAATACATTTTTAAAGATAGGATGGTTTCCAGCTAATGTCTTATTCTGATGCAAGGCTGTTGTGTGGTTTTACATTTTCACTAGGTATTGGGTATGGAAACCAGTAAAAGAATGCATTTTCGTATATCATTTCTATCTCTTTTTCATTATTTTCCAAAGATAATGAGATCATTTTCTCAAGATCTTGTTAAAATAGAGATTGTTTTTTCAAGATAATTGATTTTTTTGCAGTATCTTAAGAAAATTCAATGCTAGGGAGGTATTGTAGCCACAGCCTAATCATTGCTAAAATTATCATCTTTTGGTTATGGCAAAAATTAGAAATGCATGATCAGGGTGTCACCATTATGTTCGATTAAGGCCTGACACAGCTCACATTGTTTTAATCCTAGCTAGAATACTTTGAAACTACAAACATTCATATGCATCATCTTAAAAGACAATATATGTTATGTTAGGAAAACAATGAAAATAAAAGATGATGCTCTGTGTACTCTCTCCACTTCAACTCTTACTTAAGTGAACACACCTGATTTGGCCAACCAAATCAGGTCCATAGGTCAGTAGAATCTGGCACATGTATCCAATAATAGACTATTAATGAGTGTGATTTGTTTCAGTTTATTAGATCTTTTTAACGAATTGATTAATCATTCTTATTTCCATTAAGTTTAATTTCAAATCACCATGTGCAACTATTTCTACTGACAGCCTTGTAAATATCTTTTATAGGCTACAGCGCCATCTACTGGTCAGCAAACATCACCTCAGTCCACAATGAGCTGCATCTGATTATGTATTCTCCAGTGAAATTAAGACAAAAATGAAACCGCGCCATCTACCGAAGATGTTCATTAACGTGTGCAAGACTGGCTGCGCACCACGCCCACTGCAGTGACCCGTCCTCTATTCCAGCCAATCACAAAAAAGAGTTTTTGCTGCCTTCAATTGCTCTTCAAAGTATCTGAGAAATCAATTATATGGTAATAACAAGAAGATGGTGAAGAGATTTGTGATAATTGATGTGGTAGAAAGTATGCTAATACGTTAAAATGATTAACCTATTATCGCTCAGAACGTCATTTTTATTTCGCTTTGTTCCTTCCCAATGTTGTTGGTAATAATTCACAGTATTTGTGAAACTACGGCATTTAATGTTTTTTTCAGCGTTGCTTTCATTATTATCTTAGATATTTCATACACTCATACACAATCTGTTTTCGTCACCCAAATACAAGTGAAGGAAATTATCAATGGGTGAAAATGTGTGACATAGCGTGGAGCCCTTGAACGCAACACGGAACCTCGGAAACTGTCATGGCGTCTCCCTTGAAGGGGGTTTTGTGCTGAAGAAACTAGACGCTCTTATACCTCAAATTTCGCAGTTGTGCGTAGCTGCTAAGCTGTCTGAAGACGCCCTCAGGAAAGGGTAGTAACCATGGGGTCTGTCCATGCCAAGGTAAACCTTTGTTCGCTTTGACAGTGGACTTTTCATTGTATTTTTTCTGTGACCTCCCCCTGCCCATGATGTGCAGACACACCAGCATTAGGACTGCGTGTACTGTTATAGATATCAGGACGTATAAGAGCACTAAAGAGAAATGAGGGATGAAATTGAGAATTTACCATTCAGTTCTATGCTTTAAGTGAACGCTCTTACAGGGTTTTGGTTTAAGGTTTGGTGAAATCTTAGCAGCTGAGTCCCAATCAAGACTGGCACATCACAAGTCAATGCTGAGTCTAATTACGGCACACATTTTTAAATCCTATTTCTCCTTTGGTCAAATTTAACAACATAGAAATTTTAGATTCGTTAGTTTGGTGGGGGGTTTTTTTTTTTAATTGTACCATCTTTCAGCTGAATTATTAAATATGATGAAAGTACGAGCAGGTATGACAATGACATATTTGTATTGTTGCGTCTTTTCAAGTCCAAGTGAAAAGGCTCAAGTTGAAGAGAAAATGCAAATGTCTAAATCGAGTCGGAAGTCAACATTCGAATGACTCGAATTTTAGTCGTGCAGGTGAAGTTCATGTCTGTGACGGTGGCCATGTTACCATAGCCAATATCCGTGCCCGTTTGTAGACAGCGTAGAAAGTGCAGTGGACTCGAGTTGCACTTGACCCACACTCCACTTGGACCAAGTGAGGAAATTTACAATCGATTGCCAATCATTTCGTGGTTTCTCACGTCCACACTCAACCATTCACTTAGCCATTCACTTAGCACGTGATTACTGAGTCAACAATTCTGCAGAGACTCAGTTGCGATGACGCTATAATTGTTAGCCTAAGGTGTTCACGACAACAAATGTAAGACAGCATCATGTGCTGATGGGAGAGATAAAGGAGGAAGGGCTGTGTGCATGCTGTAACACAGGCAAGTTCAACTTGTCCTACGCCAAAGTCATCACCTTGTTTTCAGCCATGCTGGCATCATACACTAGTTCCATTGTCCACAAAGGACTTTTGGTCATCTGGTCTGAAAATGAAATGAATCATAGGGATGCAGAGATGAGAGGGGGAAAAAAAGCTACATTTAGAGCTACATTTATTTCTCTTTCACTGATGCGAGCCAAAAGGATTCAAGTCAAATTAGGCTTCATCTGATTTAATAAGAATTTACACAGAAATGTGAAATTCAATATTATCATATTAAATTGTCCAATTTAGCTGAAAATATGTAAAAACTAGTTTTAAATAACATTCAGCAATATGCCAGTCTATAATGATTACCCTGGTAATAAGTTTGATACAGCAAGCATTATAGGACTTGTCAGACTGGACTGGGATTTGAGTACCAAAAACATGACTTATAAATAATATATATAAAATATATAATATATATATATAAATAAATATT
>OMNV01008025.1:19896-74581 GCA_900303265.1 Brotula barbata | reverse complement strand
AATTTGGTCCAACTTCTGGATTCTTTACTCAGCTCTTCTGCCATGTCTTGATATACTAGTCTGTACCTGTGCTCTGTCACTTGGCATATGTGGATTTAGAAGATGTGCAGTTCTCCTGCAGTGCTGTGATGTTCAGAGGTTGTAGGAAATCAGACACCGCTGAGTCCTTATTTGAAGCCCCGCCCATTGCCTATCCTGGCCCTTTTTCCTGACAGCTGCCCTTTCATGCTGTTACAGTCTGTGGTCCTTTACTGAGGTTTATCTAAGGTGTTCTTGTTATTTAATCTCTCAGCTTTCATATGTCAGCACTTCTCTGACACATTCTGAACATTTTCACAAAGGTCGAGTATATTTTTTTTGATGTGATTGGACAGCTGTTGCTTTTATCGTAATTGAATAAAATGTGTATTTTTCCTCTTGTGATCCAGAGTTTGGATCCTCTCCCAATGCATGGGCGTGACTTGGGCCTCAACCCTGATGACTTTGTTGAGACTCCAGACCCTGAGCAGGAGGCCAAGCAGGAGATCCTTGAAAACAAAGATGTCAGTTGTCTCTCAATCTGAATACTGTATTTTTTTTTGTAATACAGCCTGGAATGCCTTGAGGATGCTGCTGAGGTTGTGATAATTATACCAGCTATCACAGTGTTTGAGCACAGTGTGTAGAAGCCTTTAGTTAGATGTAGTCCATATATCCTCAGACTAACTACGAGTCACAGAAAGTGAAGCAGAACTGTGGTAGTAGCTGTGTCGCTGTAATGTTACACATGTACCGTAATGCACATGCCCGCCATTCAGAATCAAAGATTTTCCTGCAGGCATTGTAGATAAATGCACTATTTTCACAGCATAATCTGTTACTTCTACTTGCTGAGAATAGAGCAAAATGTAATGTATTTTAATAGTCTTTATAATCATGCAGTATTAGTTCATCCAGATAACAAATGACATGTCTTGTCTTTGCAGGTCGTTGTCCAACACATTAACATTGAGGGTCTGGGAAGAACTAAAGAGGATCTGCTTGGCTATGAGATCTCTGATGTTTTCCAGGCCAAAAACCTCATTGATGTATGTGTTATTAAAACCATAAAAACAGGAAAATGTTGTACCACTCTGACATGGTTTTAGGTTTTCAAAGTTAAGAACTGTGTTTCTGTGTTGGCTACAGGTCATGAGAAGAGCTCACGTCGCCAGACAGAAACTGCTTCGCCTGGGAATTTTTAAGGAGGTGGAGGTGCTTATAGACACTTCTGAAGGTAATTAACTTGTGTCAGCCACAGTGGCTTTATGAATAATAGAATTACACCTACTTCACTTTCATGTTTGTCCACCTTAGGCAAAGATGCTTTGCCCAACGGCCTGGATGTAACTTTTGAAGTGACGGAGGTAAAGAGGCTGACAGGAAGCTACAACACCATGGTTGGCAACAACGAAGGCAGCATGGTGAGAAAACAAACAACTGAAAAATAGCTGCTTGTATGATACAACAGATCTAGATTAAGTCAGATTCTAAAATATATTGTTCACTAAGACTACTCGTCTAGAATACAAGATTTGTAACCTTTGTTAGCATGTAGCCTCCTCGGTTAGACATTATATATAGACAGTTTATGAGGATTATGTGTGTATTTACTGTACATGTGACTTAACCACTATCTATCAGGTTCTGGGCCTCAAGCTGCCGAATATGTTTGGTCGAGCTGAGAAGCTCACCTTCCAGTTCTCCTATGGGACCAAGGAGACTTCCTACGGCATGTCCTTCTTCAAGCCCCAGCCTGGATACTTTGAACGCAAGTATGAGCAGTAATCTCAAACTCTAAGCAAGAGGGGGAGCTGTCCAAAAATTTAAATACAGCATATATGCCTGTTTGTACTGGAGGTTTTGCATGTAGTAAACTACTAAATGCAAATTGTAAAGATGGAGATGCATCAATTTTCAAGGTTTCTCAATTAGATTTGGTGCTCTTTGTTTCAGCCTCACCCTCAACATGTACAAAGTCACCGGTCAGTTCCCATGGAGCTCCTTGAAAGAAACTGATAGAGGCATGTCTGCAGAACTAAATGTAAGAGGCTGCGTGTGTTTGTGTCTGTTCACATAAGACAGGGATACACTGAACATTACAATCGAAAACACTCATGTATGCTGTATTGAAACTACAAGCCACAGAAGTTATGTGGAAACAAGAAGTTACAGATTCACATCATTTGAAGTTTTGGACTAATACTTGAACTTGTGTGTATTTGTTTACAATCCCTCTAATTGTATTAATACTCATCCTGCAGTTTCCCCTCGGGATAATGAACCACACACTAAAATGGGAGGGTGTATGGAGGGAGCTGGGCTGCCTGGCGCGCAGTGCTTCCTTCGCTGTGCGCGAGGAAAGCGGACACTCTCTGAAATCGGCCCTCTCGGTACAGTAGACACTTTTCAACCATTACTTAATCTTTGCAATCAAGGGCAATGGTGTCTACATCTGATATCTAGATAATTCATTGTCCACTACAAAATGCCAGAAACAGTGATGTAGGTGTTGATTTTATTTCTAGCATACCGTCTCAATTGACTCGAGGAATTCGGCCATCTTCCCCAGGAGAGGTGCCTTACTAAGAGTCAACCAGGTAAGTGTTTGTGTGTTCACACAGCTGGAAACGTAAGATAAAGTGCATCCATAACTTCAAGTTGTTGGGTAGATACAGAATAAATTTGGCATATACAGAATGGATTGATGGATGGATGTACACACTCCATTAATACACACATTATTACATACACAGTATGATCTCACCATTCAGCTTATTGTGCAGAATTCACCAAGATTATTAGGAAGAAAAGGTTTTTGATTGGGCTGGTGTGTGTGCGCGTGTCTTTTTTTTGTATAGGAACTGGCTGGCTACACAGGAGGAGACGTCAGCTTCTTGAAAGAGGATTTTGAGATCCAGCTCAACAGATCACTCTTCTGGGACTCGGTAAGAGTTATTATTTTTTTACTTTTCTATTACCCTTTTACCAAGTGACAGCAACATGTAAAAGCTACAGGTAATTTATTTTGGGTTAGGCAGTGCATAAACAAACCACGTTGATTGAGTCTGTGTGTTGTTATGCTGAAAGCAGATAATGGCTGAAGTAGCTGGAGTTTTCTTGGCCTGTTAGTAACATTATGCAACCACCAGGGTGCGCCAAAGAGCCACTAAATTGATACCATGCTTAAGAAACGAGTTTATAGTCGAAGATGTACTCTTTTTAGCCCATAAAGAGAATGTTTTGTTGTTTTGTCTCAGGTCTTGTCTGCTTCTCTGTGGGGTGGGATGCTCTATCCCCTGCGAGAACAGTCCTCCTGCATCGCTGACAGGTGCGTGTGTTTTAATCTAAGATGTGTTATCTGGATTTATGACATTAATGGCTGCTGCAGTAAGCTTCGGAAACTTTTTTGTATCAAACTTATTGTGAAATGATTGCTTTCACCATACTACACATCAACTTAAAGGAAGAAAATCAATATTTGAAGATGAAATGACTGAAATATAAAGTACTGGTTAACTTTGTCAGTCAATTGATCAAATGTATTGTTTTTGTTCAATACTAAACTAAAACCAACCTACACAAAATCAGTCTGTTTGTAGGGCTCAATCCTTTAAAATGTTTCATATTGGAGCATATGACCAAATACTTCCTTCACAAACATTTATCATTGATGGATTGTTGAGTCTCCTATATTCTGTCCAGGTTCTACCTTGGAGGTCCCACCAGTGTGCGAGGATTTGGAATGTACAGCATTGGCCCACAAAGTGAAGGTGAAAACTTTCTGCTAATATACTGAATATGTTATTAACAAATATCTTCCTTCCACAGAAAGCACATATTTATAGTGAAATGTTACTAGTTAAGGGGTAAATCCTTCCACAGATTTGTCAGTGTGATATTTAGTAGGATAATGTGATGTGCCAATGTGCTGTTTCAATTTCTCTGACATTAACGTTTTGTGTATTGTAGGTGATTATCTCGGTGGAGAGGCGTACTGGGCTGGGGGCCTGCACCTCTACACCCCACTGCCCTTTAGACCAGGCAAGGGCGGCTTTGGAGATCTTTTCCGAACACACTTTTTCCTCAATGCCGGCAACCTGTGCAACCTCAACTATGGTGTGTACTGAAAATATTTCCAGATGCTCCTACTGCGTTGACACAAGGACCACTGGTCACACAGCTGATAGAGAACACTTTCCTTTCCTTGCCTTTCTATTTAATTTATAAGACCTGTTTCACAGTCAACATAGCCTAGGAAAGAGTAAACTTTGTAAACTGAGGCACTACTTGGACTATTCAGTGGAAAATCTTACTTTACAGCGACAATGCAAACATTACAAGTTTTTCACTGTTGCAGTCATCCTAATTTGTGTGACATACTCATCATTGTTTGTGCAGGTGAGGGTCCCCGGGCGCACCTTCAGAAACTAGCTGAGTGTATCCGCTGGTCGTATGGAGCAGGGATCGTCCTGCGCCTCGGGAACATTGCCAGGCTGGAGCTTAACTATTGTGTGCCCATGGGTGTCCAGAGCGGAGACAGGTAGGAGGATCACTGTGCTGTCTATTACTCTGCGACCTGTGTACTGTTCAAACTTTTGCCTGCAAGCCTAAGATGTTGTTCAATTTTGTCCTTCATGCATACAAAACAAAATTAGTTTGAGAAATCCAATATTCTGATTGCATTTTTACATTAGAATGTTTGCTATGCTGACAGTCTTCTGTCCTTTTTTCCCCACACCTAGGATATGCGACGGTGTCCAGTTTGGAGCAGGAATTCGCTTCCTGTAGCCTCATCAAGCCACTGCCCTCCAGCAGAGGCTGCGATATGAAGAGAGAGAGAGAAAGTCTAGTCATTTTTCACCTGTAACTTGAGTGTAACACTAGCATGTGTCCTGGGGAAATGTGCCTGACCCCCCCACCCCCCACTCCACCTTTTGATATGAACCTGTCAAGAGATTTTCCAGCAAGGTGCCAAACAATGAACCTTTTTACAAATGACCATGCACTTTTAATGTTTGTTTTGAGTGGATTAAGGGGCAAACACATTATATTTGCAACTGTTCTCTTGGAACGGTTCAAGACTGAATTTAGTAATTGGTTCCACCACCGGCACCTTGTCTGTGGAAAAGTCGTCCACCATTGATTTGACCTACTTTGTTTTGTGGAAAAAAAGACTTATCAGGAATGTTAAGAGATTTTGGGCATATTCCCTATTTGCCTTCCAGGGCTGCTTCCTCTCCAGGAGCACAACTTAACCACGAACATCCACACCAAGCACTCTTCTGTCCTGATGAGTTTCTGTTTTGTGATTGCCATATCAGTGACAGAATGAACCATGGCAAAGCAGCACTTTGATGGATGCTGTGTCTAATGAGAATCAACCCTCGTGTGAAGTTGGTTTGTTAAATGTCTGATGTGAAGAACAGTGGAGTGATTTTGTGTCCTCTTCTAAAGACAGAAACCACTGAGCAACACCCACCACCAGTGCTCTTACTGTTAGTCCTGTTTTTGATGTTCTTGGAACTATTATGATGTATACAATTAAATTACTCCTCTGATTTTTGGATCAATTGTGGTTCCTCATATATAAGAAATTATACTGTGCAATAAACAAACAAGCAAGCAGGAAGTCCATCCATCCCTATCTGGTCCCAGCTGTCATTTGGGTAAAAAGGAAGGTTACACCCTAGACAGATAACCAGAACATGGCAGGGCTGACACACAGACAGCGACACCTCAATTGCTGTTTCTTTATACCTAATGAACAATTCCTTGATGAAAGCGTGACTGTGATTGGTTAAAGTTTTAATAGTTTAGAAAGAGTTTTGTTTCCCCTCATTTGGGGGACTTGTTACTGTCCAGTATATCTTAAACAAATAACAATTTGCAAGTTATATTACAACGGATTTATGAATTTTACTAATTTGATCATTTTATTATTATTATTATTATTATTATTATTATAATAATAATAATAATACATTTGCTGGAAAAATATTTGTTCTTCTAAGACGCAAATTAAAATTATAAAAAGTTAACAGTAAAATGAGTCCATTAAACCGGGAACAGAAAATTACGGAGACCGGGACAGTCCAAACAGAAAAAAAATAAACGCTTCGGACGAATTGCTAATTGGTTCGAACCGTCAATTTGAGTGGCAGTTCAGTGAACCGGAAGAAAAATGGCATGCTTGTAACGTGCAGGACAGAACAAACGAGTTACTTTTCGCAGCTATCAACACACACGCCAATGGACCGGTTGGATTTATTAAAAGTTTTATTTTTTATCTTGGACTCCAATAGACGGCTATACTTGGTGTTTTGGCTGTCAAACAACGCAGCACCTCTCCATCGCTCTCTTCTTCACGGAGCCATAAAAATGTAAGTTGTTACAGCAAATGACAGCGCCGGCTAAAAGTTCTTCTTCCTGTTCACTGAACTACACTCGAACGGATTAGCCAATTTGTATGAACGAAATTAGCAATTTGTATATTAAAAAACTAGCCAAGACCCTTAAGGGATTAAGAGCTTTCTGAATTAAAAAAAATATATTCTGACCAGTTAAACCAGTCACGTAACTCACGACCCAAATGAAACAGCAAATTGGTTCGTACGTCACTAGTCACGTGGTTTGAAACAAGCCTCCAGCACACTGCTTCCAACAAACAGACCGGCGTCTCGGACAGCGCTCGAAGGACTTGGTATCGGACATTATTAATTTCAACAAATTTCCTACTTACTAGTGTAGAGAATGCTTTTGTAAACATGTTCATAGCCGTGAGTGTAAAATCCTTCGTTGACATTCAGGTGAATAAATAATTGTGTGGTTAGCATTATGTGTTCCTTTGCATTAAGCTTTTTTCATACTTAATTTCTTAGGTTTATCCGTTCTAGACAGAGGTGCACTGTCACTAGGCTGGTGGATAGGACAGTAAGAAAAGAACATTTAGGCAATAGCTGAAATTAATAATACAATTTTTTTCCGGTTGTATGGAGACCTCGAGAGAAAAGCCCTGTCATGTACCCAGTAAGGGAAATATTTACTATTGAAAAAAGGGTAAAAAAAAAATTGTGAGTGTATTTTGGTGAGTAAAAAGACATGAGGGTAGGCCTAAATAAATTTTTAACTGTTGACATCACAAAACCCTGAGGTATTTTTGTAACTTGTATTTCAGCAAGAAATTAAAAGGTATTTTCAAAAGATGGTTTAATTTTCTTGCCTTTTTTTCTAACTTTTGTACATCTAAGACGAGGCTAAAGCTGAATAGTTGATTAAGAAATATTGACGCATTTCTCATTGTGGTTTAATTTCTTTAGGAAATTGATTAAATGTTCATTTGCAATCGTACATGGTTTTCCAAGTAGAACCTCAAGTGCATTCCTCAGTGTAGTAAAGAGGGTTTTACCTATTTTATATTGACTATAATTGATCCCTGTACTCTCTAATTTCAAATGGGCAATGTATCTCAGTCCAATGGCACAAACTACCAAAGATTTAAAATTTTAGAAACATTACATTAGGGAATTTGAGGAAAACCAATGAAGCACAGATTTAAACAACTAATGAAAACTTGTAGGTTGTCTGCATGAGATATTTATTACTCCTTCAAATTATTTAATGGTGTTTGGCATACCACCTTATTGATGCATTACTGCCACCTACTGGACTGGTGAGTGGATCAAGAGTGTGACACAAAAAATGAAAACTTTTTAAGAGATTCCAATAGATGATGAATTATCTGTAGAATGAATTGAGGTCATTTTGATAGAAGTGATGTCATAATGTGACAGATGATGTCATTAGCTTGTGACATCATTTGTTGTTTTTGCAATTTATATAATCACTGGGGGCTTCTTGGGCACGCCCCTTTTCTCATGATGTCACTATACTGAGCTTGGCATATCCCACTTTCAGTCGGTTCCGGATCCAGAAGAGATCATATGCACCAAAAAGCAATAAACAATAAGTGTCCGGAAGCAAGATAAACAAATTGCTGCGGAAAATTTGTTTTGTAAAAATGCAGATCTTTGTGAAGACTGGCAAAACCATCACTCTGGAGGTTGAGCCCAGCGACACCATTGAGAATGTCAAGGCCAAAATTAAGGACAAAGAGGGGATTCCACCAGACCAACAACGTCTGATCTATGCCGGTAAGCAGCTTGAGGATGGCTTCACCCTCTTTGACTACAACATCCGCGAGGAGTCCACCCTCCACCTGGTCTTCCGTCTGATGGGCGGCATGCAGATCTTCTTGAAGACCCTGACTGGAAAGACCATCACCCTGGAGGTTAAGCCGAACAACACTATTGAGGATGTCAAGTCCAAAATCCAGGACAAAGAGGGAATTCCCCCTGAGCAGCAGCGTCTGATCTTTTCTGGGAAGCAGCTCGAGGATACGCGCACTCTCTCCGACTACAACATTCAGAAGGAGTCCACCCTTCACCTGGTCCTCCGTCTCCCTGGTGGAAACTAAAATGCTCAAAAGAATTTGCAGTATATTGTTATGATTCTGGTGTTTTAACTCATTTCTGTTCCTGCTAATTCTGAGTGGGAGTTGAAAGATAACTTGAATTCTCCTGAGTTGGCTTTTAGTAATTCCCCTATGTGCTGTACTTGCTCTGTCTAAAAGTTAATGTAACTTGTCAAATATTGCTATGGTCAACTAATTTGTTGTTATGTTCTTAGTTGTTATGACTACAAATCTGTGCTTTGAATATTGTGCTGTTAATCGTTTATCATAATAATAATAAAGTCAAACATTTCAAAACAAATATGAGATTCAAAAAGTTCTTCAAAATTAACTTACAGTGATGACATCCAAAAATTTGAAGACACTCAGAATGCACACATTTGCCAAAGCACAAATCATGCTTATCGGACGAGATGTTCATAGTCCACAAAGTTTGCAAGCAGGGGAATGACCCTCACTACACAACCTATGCACAGGAGCTTGACTTAGGATGGGTAATGGTTGATAACGTCTGCTTGGATAGTGTTCACAAACCTGTCACTGAGTGCATCCTACACCAGTGTGATGAAAAGGGGAAGCCCTACCATCTTATTTCAAGTAAGGGACACTATGACATCTCCAGGCAACCCGGGTGCACACCAGCAAGAAACTTAACTGCAACAAAGATGACTTGTGGTTCTACAGAATTGTATGAGGGTCTAGATCTTCTGGAACAGGCCTGTACACACGTTCATTATTTGCTATCTGAAGCTGTCCTGCCAGCGTAGCACAGGTAAAGCATTTTGTAAGCTGTGATTTACATATAGACGATGGATTAAAATCTCGCCCAACAGTTGAGGCTGTAGTTGGGCTCTAACTTCAGACATGATTTGGTTGAGTTTGATGCACAAAATTGCATGAAACAGGTAAGGTTTTGGAGACCTGTCCTTCATGGCCATGTGAGTGACTTGGATGAACTAGAACGTAACCTGTGCAGTGCATATTCTACCTCAGCTGGGATCTCTGACACATTCACTTTCACATGATACTCTGGGATTCATCGCCTCAGTCCTCAGACCTCACGCTGTGGAGCGTTTAGCTGGTACTCAAGACATGGAAGAGATGTTGTATCTCAAAATTCCCAGGCTTCACATAGAAATCCCTCCCTCAGAGACAGTACACAGAGAGGTGTGATTTTTTGCTGCCACTTGCTCCAAATTAAGAGATACAGTTGAGTACGTCAAACTGACTTAAATGGACAAAAATATCATTGCAGGCTTTGCAGCCGTAACTTTTTTCATAGACAGTATGGTAGTATCAGACTATATCTATAACGAGACCAGGCGTTACTATGTCTTGTCAGCAGTCATGTCTTGCGGTCCATGCTGCCACTGCTCTTGTCCAGAGCAGTGGCAGCATGTATCGACAGATGTAAATCCTCCAGATCTCGCCACAAGGTTTGTCACGGCCACCCACCTCTCTGGCACCACTGAGCTTCACGGGCCTGCATTTCTGAAATGCAAAATCTCCCTGAAAGTGACACCTTTGCTTATAAACCCTCCCTTGGACACGAAGGTCTGCCTACAAGGCTCTATACTAAATGCGACCATATCAAGCAAGCAACTGGGATGCCTGTGCCTCTCCAAGTTGCACCCGGAAGTCACTGACACACAGTCTACACACTAGAAGAATTCACAAAATCCAAGTGCATCATCATCGGGTGTGCAGTGCAGGAAGAGGCGTATGAGATGAGATGAGAAGACTCCCTTAACCGTACCTAGAAAGTACCATGTTGGAACACTTCTGGTCTCCAAAAAAAATGGGAGTTAGGTCCTATGGAACGCCATGACACCTGCCTTTTTCTTTTGAAATATTCTGTAGTAGCAATTAATCATGCCCATAAATTTATTCTAGTTTAATTTTATATTTGTAATTGTAGTTTTACCACCATCTAGTGGCCGTTTGTTGTATTTTTCTCCAGCTATGACATTTTCTCACATCGTGAGGTCAGACAGGAATTTAGAAGTTGGTACTCAGCCTGATGGTGGATCTTTATTTTTTTATACATTTCTGCATTTCTACATTGTTACTTATAGATTTTGGTTTTATTTTTAGTTATAAGTTTATAATACATGTTAGCCACATAGATTTGTGTACCTTAATCTGGGAAGTGAAATGCTCCATCATCACTGTAGTTAATTATTATCTACATAAAGCAGTGTGAAAGACTTCGCAGGTAAACATGGGTAGTTGCTGGTTGATATATTTCTTTATTAAATTGTCCTAGTGGAGGTTTTTCAGTGTGACGACTAATTCTTAATTTTCTGCTATGTAATTCGGCAACTGATATCACCTGGAACTTTGGTTTAAGTTGGTAGTTGAAGGTGCATACCAGCTTGTTCATTTTCATTAACACAGATGTATCCAGGAAACTGTTTTATGATGATACTATTGATGACTTTTCAACACAAAAGTCAAGGAGTGTCCAAATTTAAAGCTGGACCAAGTTGGCTCCCAGTTCAGTTCAATGGTCCTTGTTCTATTTTCCTTTTTTCAATTGTAATTATTCTCCACTTGAGTGTAGTGTTGCCATCAAATAAACAGACAGTCGATGAAGAAAGCGTAAAAACACCACCACCTACAAATACAGAATTTCACCATTAACCCTTTATTTATAGCATCAATAATAATGACAACATCGCAATTTATCGCGGCACAATGTTTTGACACGCCCCTGTCCATTACGGAGCCGTGGCCAATTCAACGCCTAGGAGGTTTGTAGCCCGCGTGCCCGCTGAGTGTACACCGTGAACGCGCACGTACAGTATCACGGATAGGCGTTTTCTGTTGCTGCAAGGCACCGCACGTCAACGGCCGTCCAGCACACGCAGCCACTTAAAGCCGGTGTGCGTGTGTCCAGCAGTGCAGCTTTTTAGTCATATTTTGTAATATAATTTTCATAGAAAGCAACAACAACGAAACGCCGCCGTGATGTTGTGGAAGGTGAATCAAGCTTTTAGGAGATTCTCCACCACGTCTGTAAGTATGGCCCCTTTTCTGCTTCTCTGTTTGGAATAGTGCATTGTATTTTCATCGACTTTGGAATCCACAAACACTGAATCCACGCGAGGTCGCCGTGATATCAGAGCAGCCGGGCTCGGTTCTGAATCCTCACACTGTCCTCCTCCACATCCAGGAACTTGGTAGACCCGTGTTAGTGTATTTTATAGAGAAACGGTGCAGATATGGTACCAGTGTTGCCGTGCCACGTTACAGTTGGCGCCTCTCACACCGTGCACCGACTGCATCAATGTTCCCGTCTACACCGTCCAACGCAGACCGAGTGTTGCATCAGCATGTGATCGGTACGGACGTCCACGGCTTCAGTGGCCAGCGTGGCTACAGGGAAGCTTAGAGGGACCGATTCAGTCTGGGTCCACGCTGTGATCCCGTTATTTAGTGTTCTGACCAGTGGAGACCAGGACAGTTTCTGCAGTCTGACACTTCTCTGACAGATAAGCATCCAGAAGGGGGCGCTGGACCTCATGAATGTGATAGAAACGTTCATTCAAGCGGAGTTAAATGGAACCTGCTATCTCTCTCTCACACACACACACGCACACACACGTGTAACGCGGGATGGCTCCTATGGCATCTCTTCTCTCTACACGGTCTGTCAGCCAATCGGATTTCCTATCCAGAGTCACGTGATTCAGAAAGACAAACACATGTAAATTGATTATTTTTAAATATATACTGTAAATGCTCGCAGTAGCCACAGAAAGCCCAGTTTGATTAATCTGTGATCGAGAAAAGGTAATGTTTGAACATACAGATTATAACCAGATTTTACCAATAGCTCACCTACTTTGTTCCATTGCAGTTTCTGGTGTAGAGCAAAGCTTTATGTAATCCACTGGTTCTCAAACTGCGTGGTGAGTTCCATGGTGGGATGCATTGTTAGTGGAGGACTGGGAAAATTATGTAGCATGATTAAGGTTGAATGAATGCATTACATCGCTTAATAAACAACAGATTAGATTAAACAGGTGAGCTGAAGGTGAGATTGTCAGTGCTGAATCTCTCTGGGCCAGAGGAGGGCACAAAATGTGCCCAAACCTGTCCCCCATCGTCTCTTCTTCATTTCGTGGAATCCATAAATCTTTTCTGTTCCAGTGTCGTAATCTATAAATCCTCTCACGTCTGCTATTGAAAAATTTCTTTTTGTTTTTTCTCTTCTTGTTCTTCCTGCAGAATTATTACCAGAATAAGCTGAAACTGGCCATAATTGGCCAGAGCCTGTTTGGCCAGGAGGTTTACAGCAACCTGAGGAAGCAAGGTCACAAAGTGGTGGGTGTGTTCACTGTCCCAGATAAGGATGGCAAGGCCGACCCCCTGGGTGAGTTCATTCCGCTTCCTTCAAACGATTCACCTGTTGGTTTACTCTCTGTCTCTGTGGGCTCTTCTGCTCACAATCCACAGCTTTTTTTGGCATTCATATCAATTTTCAGTCACAGTTATAATGAAGTTGCATCAAATCTTATTATTGTGTAAATATTGTGTCATTGATGTTTGTATAGATCTTTCAACCCAAAACATTTTTTGTTACCTGCCTACTATTTAATGATGAATCATTGAAAACAAACTTATTTCCTCATTTTGTTACATCCTTGATCCCTTGGCATGACAATGGCATGGACTGAGGAAAGAACTGAAAATCAGTTTTAGGTGTCGGGAGATGGAATGTCATCGCCAGATACTGAGACGATAATGTGACTTGACAAATAAAGGGCACTGCGTAAATTGTCACTTCTTGAAGGACTTTGAGCCATACAGGCTCTGATGCTGATGCATTATTCCTTTGTGCTGTGTGCTGTTGATTGGCATCACTTTTGGTTTGAGGGGCTTCCAGCACTGCTAATGCTGAACAGTAGCTATAAATTGGGCCGTAGATGTGATAGCTCTACTGTGGGGTCAGCAGAGGCCTTTGATGTGTGTTGACTCTACAGTGCTCCTGCACATAGAGAGCCCTTTATTCAGTATTAATTGTGGGATACTGGCTCCATTGTGTGGCTGAGAGCTGCAGCTCTGAGGTGAAAAAGTCTACAATTAGTCCTTCCTCATTGGTATGATGCTATCATTGTTGTCATAATCAGCTGGGTGCTCCGAGCTTCCGGGCTCTGCCTCACACGAGTGTTCATGGGTAATATTCAAGCAGTTCTTGTCTTATTATGTCTCATCAAAAACATGTTCATTAATGTGCCATTTGGTGCTAAATCCTTTTGTAGAAATGTGGGAAATTGACATAACTTATTATAATCATATAACAATTAGCTCAAGGCCTTTAGCCAAAATGTTTTCTCCCATTGTGAAATTGTTGAAATGTCTTGATTCTCTGCTGTGTCGTGTATAAATTCAGTCATAATTGTTTATAGACAATCATTCATCTGTGTTTTTATGAACGTAATCAAGTTTTTTCTTACTTTTGATTGCTGCATTAAAAAAATCATGCTGCATGTGCTTTTTTGTCTTGTACTCAACACTGAGTTAATTATTGTGAAATGTAATCCCAGCCTTGTTGTAAAAGTGAGATCCTTGCATAATTCTTTCCAGCTATCTGACAAACAGAGAGTTGCTTGACCAGTGGCTTATTGGAGAGTTACAAATATTGTCTTGCAGAGACCTACCTGAATAAAACTATCACACTCTGTCAGATGAAGCAGTGTGCAGCCTTCAATGCTGTTCCAGTCTCTCTCTCTCTCGTTCTCTCTCTCGCACACACTCAGATTTGAACCCTGGTTACCCTCTGCTGTCTCAGCTGTCATAAAACCGCGAGTTGCAGAGCAGATGGAACCAGTGTTGGTTTCCCTGTACTTTTTTGACTGTACGGGACGCGTTGATGCAGGACTGATCTGGAAACGTGCTTCTTACCAGTTACTCGCTTGTTTATCTACTGCACTGTTGCCAAGGTTAATGGTGTTTATCAGGCATGTGCTGCTGCAGCCAGTTTGGTCCAGTTCTGTCTGGTGTGTCCCTTCTGTTTGAAGTCCCACCAGCCACTTTTTTCCATTTTGTCACTTCTGTAGGAATTTCACAACCTGCTGTCATTTTCAAGGACCATGCTGATTATGTATGTGTCACGTATAAACTTGTGTTTGCGTATTGATTTCCTCCTATCAACATGTTGGAAAGAGTGCGCTTTGAAGAAGCAGTTTGAGTGGGTGTATACAGATACAGATTGGCACTGTGACAAGCGGAATCTGATTGGCTGATAGAATTCTCCATATTTTCAGTGCCTCCATGCAGACCAACTGACATTGTGAATGTCTCCAACTTTACAATTAAATAAAATTCAAAGCATATTTGTCAAAATATAGAACACTTATAATTACCATACATTATTACTATATGGAAGTACAGCTGTGATCCAAGAATTTTTATAACATTATAACCTGATAATCACTGCTCTAGATGGAGAACCTGTCTAAGCTCTTGATATCTGAGAATTTACAGGAATTTATTGCACAAGCACAAGGTTCTCAGACGGTTTCTGATTTATTTATTTGTTTGGTATTCGATGTCCTGCAGCAGTGGCAGCGGAGAAGGATGGGACGCCAGTGTTCAAGTTCCCAAGGTGGCGGGTCAAGGGGAAGCCCATCCCAGAGGTGGTGGACGCATACAAGGCCGTCAACGCCGAACTCAATGTCATGCCCTTCTGCTCCCAGTTCATTCCCATGAATATCATTGACCATCCGAAGCATGGCTCCATCATCTATCACCCCTCCATCCTACCTCTGCACAGAGGAGCCTCAGCCATCAACTGGTGAGTGGGAGACAGGAGATGATGGAAGGCAGGTGGTGACTGTTACTGGTTGTAGTACAATATAGAGTGATTTCAAGTTGCACAATATGCGCATAACATAGAAAATAAAATCACAATAAAATGTAACTGTGAATTAAACTGGATGGCAACAAAAGTAGCTGTTTATTAATTGTTCTATAATAGGAAATGTTTAAATAGTTCTCTACCCATCACTATAAATCAAATCGTCTAAAATAGCAATGCTCAATGAGTAAATTATGAGGAAGTAAATGTGTGTGTGATGTGTAAAAATTAAAATTTCTGACAGACTTGTGTGGCTTGTGTGGAAGACACGTGTGTTTCGAGACACACTTCACATATTCTCCAAATTTGATACCACCGTCTGCCAGTCAGCGTGATTAGAAACTGGACAGAGAAACAAACTCAAATGTGAATGGTTGAAGAGATTTTGAACGGCAGACAAATATCCATTGTAAAGAAGGAAGTAGCCATGGGTGGTAATAACAGCATAGACGACAAGTCCAAAGGGTCAGGGAGAGGTAATGAGCGGTCAAAGGTTGGTTGGGCCAGTGGCTAGGGGGGTAGGTGGAAAATGACAGGAAATCAGGGTTAGAGCTGAATGGGGCACCAGGACTTATTCAGCGATTGATAAGTGCACACACTAGACAGCGTGTTTCCCATTATGAGCGCTGATCATTGAAAAAAGTGTCGTTATCTATGGTTGCATTCACCTTTTATCATTTTATCTGACCAGACTCTGGTTTATTGACTCTATAAAGCCCAGAACTGCGCTATAAAGTTTGTTGTGGCACAGATCCAAGTATTTACATCTCTGTGTGTTTGTGTGTGTGTGTGTGTGTGTTTGTTTGTTTGTGTGTGTGTGTCGCTAGGACCCTGATCCATGGTGATAAGAAAGCTGGCTTCACAGTGTTCTGGGCTGATGATGGTCTGGACACCGGGCCGATCCTGCTGCAGAGAGAATGTGCACTTGAACCCAATGACACCGTGGACACATTGTACAACCGCTTCCTCTTCCCAGAGGGCATCAAAGCAATGGTAACCACCTGAAGGCTTCACTTCAGAGAATACCAGTCCTTTAATCCCTTAAGGGAAATAGACACGTGACATGGTCCATAATGTCATCAACATGTAAAATATACTGTTATGTTGCACCGCAGACTGAGATGTCAATCTCACACTGGTCTGTTTCCTGGTGCAGGTGGAGTCGGTGCAGCTCATAGCTGATGGGAAGGCTCCTCGTGTTCCTCAGTCGGAGGAAAATGCCAGCTATGAAGGCATTCAGAAGAAATCCAATGCCAAGGTGAGAGCAACGAACAACCCAGACAGCTCCCTCGATTTGAGTATTTTTGAAATATGCTGCAGCTTGTTTCTGTTCCATTGTTCCATACCACAGACCACACACTCACACACACACACAACTAAAGCCAATATTTGTATCGCTATGTTGCTAAAATACATACTGAAAATACAAAACAAAAAAATAAATATAAAAAAAAATAATAAGGTAAAGTTATTTCTCTTTATTTCGATTTCAACATTTGAATGATATTACTGGGAACACACCTGCATTTTACAATTTTATAAACATTTTTGGCTAATAGATCAAGAAGCACTCCAAATAAATGCCATAATGACATTACCCAAACTTCACACATCCAAGAAATCCAAACAAAATGTAGATGGCACATATTCCTTTTGCATGGGAAAATTCATGCTTAATGAATGTGAGCATGAATATATTGGAGCATGGAAATGTCCTTTTTCCTGAACGGGTTGAACGGGTTTTGTTCATCTTATCTGGAGAAAGAGAGCCGTGAGCCTGATTTTAAGATTGGTTGTGGAGCCACATTACTTGCAACTTGTGCTATTCTTAGTACAGAGGCATATTTTTCAGAATGGCTCTCCCACGTGTTCAGCTATTGGCAGCCAGCTGTTGGGCTTCTGTTTCATTCTCAGAAATGTAGGCAAATTTGTCACTGAGCAATTCTGTCCCTCAGGTCAACCTTGCACAACCGGCTGAGGCCATCCACAACTGGATCCGTGGCCATGATAAAGTTCCTGGTGCTTGGACTCTCATCGGTGGTCAGGTGGGTTTTTCTGGAAAGCAGAAGGAAGTCAAACAAATTTATGGTCCATAAAGCATATTCCTGTTATTGAAAGGTCAAATGACATGAAACCAATCTGTTAAATAATGACATTTGTAGGCATCGTTGCCCTTCATCATTTAAAATCAGTAATCTGCCAAAATCTGCACAACTTCAGTGTGGAAGGATTTACAGGCTGTTTTTATTATTCTTTATTATGTTTGTGCATGGAAGAAAACATATCATCTGAGATGAATAAGTCATACACGCTGCATTGAAATCCAGTATGAACTGAAAAAGCCCCAATGTCCATGATGAAACCATTACATGAATCTCATCATCATAGTCCTCTCACAATCACACATTTCTTCACATATTCAATTCTTCTCTGTCTGTTTGCCTCAGTCCGTCACCCTGTACGGCTCCTCTATGTTGGGGGGTTCAGCTCCAGCTGGTCAGGCTCTGGAGATCGAGGGGGCATCCCAACCTGGACTGGTCACCAAGAATGGACTCGTGATGTACGGGACAGATGGCAAAGCAGTGAGTGTTCTTTGTTTTACTTCAAAGTGAGGGAAAGTGGCGATGCTCATTCGTCTGACTGCAGTGACGATCCAGGTGCATTTTATTGCTGCTGGGTTTTTCAAATATCGCCCTGTGTTTTCCACTGCTTAGCTCTCATGTTTGATCCCCAGCTCCTGGTAAAGAACCTGCAGTTTGAAGATGGGAAGATGATCCCTGCCTCCAAATACTTCTCCTCAGGAGAAAGCTCCAGTGTGGAGCTGACTGACGAGGAGAAGAAGCTGGCTGAGGAGATCAGGGTGAGTCACTGACAATGGATTAGACTGATCTCAGTTAAGACACTCATTCAGAATTTTTAAAAGACGATAGGTGCTTAAATATCCTTACTAAGTATCCATTTTCATGTTACAGCTTATCTGGAAGGGAATCCTCAGCAATGTCCCAGCAATTGAAGACACCACAGACTTCTTCAAGTCCGGAGCCGCCTCCATGGATGTGGTCAGGTGAGGGACAATGAAGTGTGTAATGTTCTTAATGTTCTTACATAACCTAACTTTAATAGGTGAAATGAGAAAAAAAGGGAAGTTAGAAACCGCTAACCTGATCTGATCGGTGTTTCGCGTTGGGTTTAAGATTTACTAAAATCAGATTTCTGTTGCTCTTGGTGTCGGTGTGTTCAGGCTAGTAGAGGAGATAAAGCAGAAGTGTCCCGATGTCCAGCTGCAGAACGAGGACGTGTACATGGCCACCACCTTTCAGGACTTCACCCAGATGTTTGTGCGCAAGCTGAGAGGAGAGGACCAGGAGGAGGAGCTGGTCGTCGACTACGTAAGTTTGCACTGAGCAATTTAGTTTGTATATTTTTAACTGTTTTTAATGACTCTTTTGTAATGAGCTTTTTTGTGAGAGATAGGCGTTTGTTTGAACATGACTGGTGTTTTCCACTCAGGCAACCAAAGATGTGAACAACATGACTGTGAAAATGCCACACCAGTGTTTCATCAATGGCAAGTTTGAAGATGCAGAAGAAGGCAAAACCTATAATACCATCAATCCTACAGATGGATCAGTGAGTGACATCAGGCTACACACACATAAACCCACACAGATGCTTTTCCATTCAGTACACACGAGCTGGTACAATGCATGTTGTTGTTTTTTTTAATAATTTTACATGTTTTCCTCCAGAATAATTTTTTCTCATTAACGGGTGGCCAGGTGAATGTACAAACTCCAAACATGTCCTCCTTCACCAGGTGATCTGTAAGGTGTCCTATGCTTCAGTAGGGGACGTGGACCGTGCCGTGGCAGCCGCTAAAGAAGCTTTTGATAATGGCCCCTGGGGCAAGATGAACCCAAGAGACAGAGGAAGTCTTCTTTATAAGTGAGTAGCACCACCTATAGGTCAACGGTGGAATTAAGTTGCATAATCAGAGGAAACCCTGAGCAGTCTGTTGTATGGCACGTCGTCATTTTTTCCATTCCTTGGTTGGGCTTAGTGTGTTAGCTACCTAGCACAAAAATTGAGGTGTGACAGATAACCGGTTTTGTGCCATATTTGTATTTTGTTTATTAGTTGGAGTCAGGCCAAGTCAAGTTTATTTGTTTAACCCAATATCAAATGGCTGTACAGGCCGTACGACAGCAGAGCAAATACAGTACAACACAAGCAGATGTCAAGACCACAGGAAAGTGGTCTGTAACAAAGAATTGTGAAGTGAGAGTGCACCCACCTAAACCACGACCCTACACAGTGCTGTTTTTAACCCCTTAAATACTGGCCATTGAATATTTTTAAAACTTTTCGTGGGCTTTTACAAAAACGTAAACTTGACGATAGACCCACGATTGATTACCTCAGAGCTTAAGAGGTTAATCTGTCTCCGTCTGCCGTCCTGATGTCCTTCCTCCAGGCTTGCAGACCTGATGGAGGAACACCAGGAGGAGTTGGCTACCATTGAAACCATCGACTCAGGAGCCGTTTACACGCTGGCCCTTAAGACTCATGTGGGCATGTCCATCCAGACCTTCCGCTACTTTGCCGGTTGGTGTGACAAGATCCAGGTGGGATGCAGCAAGTTTTATATGTGGCTCACATACGCATGCAGCTACATCAGCACTGATTGTAACACACACCCCACTGTTTCCTGCAGGGCAAGACGATTCCCATCAACCAGGCCAGGCCTAACCGCAATCTGACCTTCACTAAGAAAGAGCCGCTGGGGTAAAAGCTCTGATAAATGAAATGCCTGCCGTATTTGGCTACAATAGTATATACAGTATTAGACATACATTATACTGATCTCTGTGTACTTTTCTCTGTGTCAGCGTGTGTGCCATAGTCATCCCATGGAATTACCCCCTCATGATGCTGGCATGGAAAAGTGCCGCCTGCCTTGCTGCTGGAAACACACTGGTTCTTAAGCCTGCACAGGTGAGCCAAACATACACTCACAATAAATACAGCACAGCATAACAGGGCTGCCCAGAACTGCTGTTCTTTTGAACACTCGTTTGAATATTCGGCCATCAAAGAGGCATGGTCATTGCAGTTTTCAGACATTCTTGAGCTCACACTCCTGGCCATGTCTGCTTTAGTACAGATTGGACACAATGCGGGACAAGTATGACAATAATAAGTGTGTGATGAAGAGTTCTGTCTGATTTTTTGTGTTATATATTCTTCATGCATTAACAGGTCACTCCATTGACGGCGCTGAAGTTTGCAGAGCTCTCCGTGAAAGCTGGCATTCCGAAAGGAGTCATCAACATCCTGCCAGGCTCTGGTAAAGGACAGAGGATCCATGCAGTCTAAGAAAGAATGTCCTCCATTCTGTCTTAACTGCTCGTTTATTTCAGATCATGGAAAGTAGCAGTGCATGGAGAATCTAAAACTATATTTCTAATTCCTTTCTCTCCTCTAGGGGGCATGGTGGGGCAGCGTTTGTCAGACCACCCAGACATCCGCAAGTTGGGCTTCACCGGCTCTACACCCATCGGCAAACAGATCATGAAGAGGTACGGCATGACAAACGCTTCACTCGCTGGGTGATGTGACGATCAGATGAGACTTCAAGTCGTTTTTCTTTTTGCAGCTGTGCACTCAGTAACCTGAAAAAGGTTTCTCTGGAGCTGGGAGGGAAGTCGCCTCTCATCCTGTTCAGTGACTGTGACATGGACAAGGCTGTTCGCATGGTGAGCCTGTGAACGGGTCTCTGTCTGACACAGCAGGGACATGTTCATGAAATCCTCCCACGTGTTGTAAATGTCACTCTACCTCCTCTTCCAGGGTCCTGGCTAATGATACTGCAGCAAACGTTGGAGAACATTGGCCGTTATGTTCTTTAAATCTTTTGTCTGCTTGTGTGTTTGTGCTGCATAGGGCATGAGCTCTGTTTACTTCAACAAAGGAGAGAACTGCATCGCTGCAGGACGACTCTTTGTGGAGGAGTCCATCCATGACGAGTACATCAGCCGAGTGGTGAGTCAGAAGTCAGACTGTATACTGTACAGAAACCAGCACCATATAAAGTGTCTTTCTCTCTTTATGGTAGGAAACATTCACTAAAGTGGGAGTTGGTAATCCTGTTTGTTAAAGCTGAGGAAAAAAACTGTGATTATAACCTAACACTGCTTGATTCTGTCTTGATTTATCCACTATAAGGTGGCGGAGATTAAGAAGATGAAGATTGGCGACCCACTGGATCGCTCCACAGACCACGGCCCACAGAATCACAAGGCCCACATGGATAAACTGCTGGAGTACTGTGAGATCGGAGTGAAGGAAGGAGCCACGCTGGTGTACGGAGGCAAACAGGTGGACAGGCCAGGTATTCCACACACAGTGAGCTCTTATTCATCTTCAGACTACAGCGATAAAGGAATAGAGCTTCAGGAAACTCAGGCCTTAAGAAATGTGTCGTTTGTTGTCTTTTGTGACTTTTGGGAGAAAAAGAAATTCCTCTAAGGTAAGAATAGATTTTGCAATAAAAACTGTACGTGTGTGTATGTATAAGCAGTGGGTGTTCATAACACATTTTGCATGCATTTGTAATATTTGCATAGAACATTTTAAGACATTATCTTTTGTCTTTTGAGTCTACAGTCATTAAAATAACGGAATAGATTTGGTATTTTAAAATGTCTTTTCCAGGCTAAGAGATATTTAAAAAAAGTATGACATTGCAAAAGTTTTTGGAAATGTTTACATTTTTATAATGAGCAGGAATAATAAGGGACAAATCAAATAACATACAGTATTTTGATCTCTCTCAGAGTGTGTTATTGGAACATGTTAGGAAATCAATGACATTTGCTGAGGTGCTGTCCACCGACCTTCAACATTCACATACAATTACACCGTGGAAATATGAAGAAAACATGGAATTTAGTAGATAGATAGACAGACACAGAGATACCCTTTGGCTTTTTTATGAAACTCTGGACTTCACATTGGCCTGGAAGTTATTAGTTTCGGTATAAATTGATTTCTTTTTTCAATCAAAAATAACTATTATGGAAAAAACTTATTTTAAACATTTTTAAACTCAGCTATACATTTTTGCAGGTGAACCATTCATTCAATTTTCACAGACTGATGAAGTTATGGCTGGCTGAGCTTCCTTCTTTGCATTCTTAGTTTTAACACCATTACAATTATTATTGTCTGCTTGACGTTTATGGTCACTGTCCCCCTGCAGGCTTCTTCATGGAGCCCACAGTGTTCACTGATGTGGAGGACCACATGTTCATCGCCAAAGAAGAGTCCTTCGGTCCCGTCATGGTCGTGTCCAAATTCAAAGACGGGTGAGTCCACGGGTGGCGTTCTTAAAAAAATATTTTTATGTGCTGTGATATGATCTGATACCTCACCACCCATCCCACTCCCTGCAGTGATGTGGACGACGTCCTGCGGAGAGCCAACGACACAGAGTACGGCCTGGCCTCAGGCGTCTTCACCCGTGACATCAGCAAGGCCATGTACGTGAGTGAGCAGCTCCAGGCTGGAACGGTGTTCATCAACACCTACAACAAGACAGATGTGGCTTCACCTTTTGGAGGCTTCAAGCAGTCCGGCTTCGGCAAAGATCTCGGTAAGCAGAGATGTGAAAATGGAGAGACGTTTGGAAGGAGGAATGAGTAAGCAATATGATGCTGCTGAGAAAAGCCAAAAACTAGACTGGCACTGCTTTTATTTCCATCCGGTTATTATTTGAATTCACTGTCATTATCAATATTACTGTATGTATGTCAGGCATTGAAGAGGAAGTTATCATTTCTGCTTGCACACAACAAAACAGTCACAGTGGGAGCAGCGGATATGGATCACAGTCGTGTTCAATCAGATCTCTTCATGTCTTTGTTGAGTTTGTAGCAGTTGACTGACTTGGGTTTGTTCTCGATCTGGTCCACAGGAGAAGACGCTCTCCTGGAATACCTCAAGACCAAAGCAGTGACTGTGGAGTACTGAGACACACGAGGTCTCCATACAGACTCTGACCTACAATGCAAGGGGAAGGGACGTGTTTCTCTGCTTTGTTCAGACATCCAACTCCAGCACGGCTTTTTAGCCTTTTAGCATGAGTGTGTGTCCGTTTGTGTGTATGCCTGTGTGCGAGTGAGAGAGAGATAGAGAGAGAAAGAGTGAGAGAGAGAGGAGAGCTTTGTTGTTCTTCATGGCCACGGTCGGGACAATATACCTGTCGTTTCTTGCCGTTGTGTGTGGAAACTCATGATGGGACATGTGCTTAGAACGAATCACAGTTTATCTCCACGTACCACTGAGGCTCTGCCTCCCTCATTTTACATGTTTTCAATGTGTCTTTGGAAGAAGAAGTTCATGGATAGACATGAATATAATCATGTTTACAGTGCAAAGATGTATTAGTTGCTGGTAAATATCAGAATGTATCAGAATTGATCAGTATGATGGGGAAACAAGTAACATTTGAAATGCCCAAACTTAAAAGGGAAGTGGAGATATTTTATATTTTTTTAATGTTAATTGATGCAATTCATTGTAGTATTCATTACAGCCAAATCCGTTACCACTACAGGTGGTTTTACGAATGTTAATTTTATGAACCTAACTACTTAATTAAGCCTTTATACAGTAGGTTCTTAGATTGAAATGTTACCTTCAATCAGCGATTTCCGAACAACTGCATAAAAATGAGAGTTGTTTGAGCTGCACCAGAACATAAAGTTCTTGGATTAGTAAGCTCTGATGTTTGAGCTCCCTGCTGCATAAAAATCAAAACCAGGAGGGCAGTGGAGGACCTAGTCCTCAGTACATATCCAGACTTTTTCTAGCGCGCATATCATGCAAATTCATTGTACAAGTGTCTGCTGAAATGCCAATTAGAAAAAAAAAAGATTTAATAAGAAACCATCGACATTTTTCATTTTATAAGAAATTTGGCCACAGGTGCTGATGTCAGAGCGTTCCCAAGCTGCTCCCTCCTGTTTGCCACACAAAGGTACCTTTGATTATAAAAAATCTACAAAAAGGTGACAAATTGTTCCCAGTGGTCGACTGTCGATCGCTGAACCTTGTGCTATAAGGTTTTGAGCTCATATTTTGAAAGATGAAGAGTATTATTGTTCATCAATGGGCCATGAAAGTCAGAATAAGGACACTGAGGTCTCAATGCATTCAGTTGTTAGTATATAATTTTCTCCGTCACACACCCTATATGTATTGTATCTATATGAAGACCCATCCCTTTGTTAAATTCACTTTATTTGTAAATAGTTTTTAAAAAATAGATTATTTGATATATTTGTCAACCAGAAGAATGCCAGATTACAACTATTATATTTGTTAAACACAGACCAGCTAGACAGTAGCTGTTTTTACATTAAGTCAAATAAATTATTGAAAAAAAAAAGTAAAATAATAGTGACAAACATGAAATTAGTTTTCTATTTATCCCACAAGGGCTAATATATAGTTTTCATTGTTTGCGCTGTTGTGAAAATGTTTTTGGTCACATTTTATGTACAAAGTGTGATCTCCCCCTCAGTCACGGTATGAGTCTCTTCAGACCTGTCAGAACATTGGGAATAAATTTTGACTTCAATTTCTCTGTATGATGCCCTTTTGTTTTAAGTGCTAAATTTTGCATTTGGTGTTTTGTATGGACAAATTAGATGACATAGGTGATACCGTTTCTTAATTCACATTTTAATGCAAGGTGTAAAAGCCCAAATTCTGAATAAACAACACTAGAAATTAGAGGACATTTCCCATACAATGGGTTTCTGTGTTTATGCCGTAGGAAGCCATAGGCTGTAAATAGTGATGAACATATTTCATTGGCCACATTACACAGTCACCTTGGTTTTCTGTTGTAGCTGTAAATGTCAGAGCACTGAGCAGATGCACTTTAAGACAAACTGAAACAACAAAATCATT
This sequence comes from Brotula barbata, assembly GCA_900303265.1. Classification (NCBI taxonomy): domain Eukaryota; kingdom Metazoa; phylum Chordata; class Actinopteri; order Ophidiiformes; family Ophidiidae; genus Brotula; species Brotula barbata. The sequence goes on along the minus strand of OMNV01008025.1, from coordinate 49,247 downwards.
GCGTAAGCTTGAGCAAATATTGTGCAAAAAGTGTTCACAGCAACATTTTAGAAAGTTTCCTTCTTTCGGCAAGAAAAAAAGGAAAGAAATAAAACAGAACAATAAGAGTATCCCCTCAGTGTTTAGGCCCCAGTATACTTCATAAAATGAAAAGGAACGGACCACATCATAAATCACTGTATACAGTCACCTGTCTGCATCCTGAGCCGACCATGGTCCTTAAGACACCTGCCCAGGGCGTACCCTGCCTTTCACGCAATGATCCAATGGGATATGCTCCAGGAGCACCGTGACCCTGCCATGGGTAAGCAGTATAGATAATGGGTGGCAGTGTAATCCTGGAGAACTGAAGGTTTTTTTTTTCATGCCTCCCTATGCTCAGGAGTGCTAACTGGTAAGAAATGGCTTGGGTAGTGAGGGAAGTCTGTGATCATATTTTTTTTTGTGATATAAAACACAAGACCAGGAGGCGGTATGCTCATCCAGAAAGAAGAGAGGCGTCCACCTCAGGACCCTGGATAAGGAACAGACAGAACCTAGGTCATCAAGTCCTGCAAAACATCTTTTGCTTAATGGGTCTACTTTTTATGAAGTATATTTGGGTGTTTACGCCTCCCGGTCAGCGAGTGCAACCCTAAAATCAACTTAAAGACTGGCTGAGGTGTCATCCCTTCCAGCTGTAATATTACAAAGGCACTTCTGCAGCCATATCCTCTCTGGTACAACACAATGATTGTTCCCACAGGAACGAGCAAGGTTTGTGTTTCTACACAGGAGCCTTCTGTTCTCTGTATCTGTGACATAGGTTCAAATACCTCACCGTTTGGGCAGAAGTAGTCCACAGGTTTACTCACACCACTTTGTACGGCAAGGAAGCTTAAAGTCCATTCATCTATTTACAATGCTGCTCTATAACCTGGATGTTAGCTTTGTTCTTATTTTTGTCTCCAGGCAGCTTGAGGTTCTGTTCTGTGATTTCACTCTCCTCCTCAGAGTCCGTTTCATCCTCAGATGTCTCATTGTCTGAGTCGCTGTCTGACCTGTTGAGCTCCACTAGTGCAACATCCTAAAAATAAGAAAATGAAACATGATCATCAAGCACACATTGCCCATTAAAAAGTATTAAAAAACAAAATTACATCATGAATATTAAGATAGGATATAAGAATATAGACAGGATTTCTATGCACAGTAAGCAGATGGGAAGATACCAGATCAGCACCAGAATTAAAATTTTCTAAAAATTCAACAAGAAAACTATCAAAAAGCTGAAAGTGATGTCTCAGTGTCTTTTGTTGTTCTTGGTGCTCTAGGGTTGGGAAATCCCACCCACACTAACCATCTCTATGATCCTCTCGGCATCCTCCACACTCTCTATGTTGAAGAATCCGACAGGAGATTCCTCCATCTGCTGTTTCAGCTTCTCATTGGCCTCAGCCATCTGAGGAAGGAAGGTCTGCAGCCGCTCCAATACTGATACACGACAAGACAAATCACATTAGGACACCTCAACTTAAAATGTCACAGAATGCAGAACATTGATATTTGGTCTTACCACTGCTTCTTGGGATTTTCTCTGTCTGCAGGGATCCTCCAGCCTTTGGCTTGAGCAGAAGTTTATCATGGAAACCTGAGAGCACAACAACCCAGTTTAAGCTGCAGTAAACCAAATGACACTTCAAATGCTAATTACGTAAACTGAAGAAACAAAAACGTGTCCATCAACAACATCCAAGGCTGTGATACAAACGCTTTTGACATCCTTATCATGTGATCACAACAACGAGCGAGTGTGTTTGTAATTTACACATTTGTCAATCACATTGACATTAACTAGTTTACAGCAATTTTCTGCTGATGTCGAATAAACCACACAGGGGAATAAAAATCTCACATTTCCTTTAGCGTTTTCCCATTAAATCATTTCATTCTGGACGTGTCACATATAATTTTGCATCCTGTATCATCCTAAACTTATGGCATTTCACTAGATTTAACTCTGAAGCCCGTATGAAGGTGGGCCCATGATCTATGGTTACCTCAGACCCTGAGTTGCGAACCCACGGAAACATTGAAAACTTCCCGTAATCTTTTTTTTCTGTTTCTGTACGCAGGTTACAAACGCACAAACTTTGAAAAGGAAAGCGGGGATAAGACAAAGAAATTTCTAACCTCCTCCGCTCCCACACGTCAACAAAGCCTGCGAATTCGTTTTCTTTGAGTTCAGATCCATTTCTGCCCATCCGACTGGTGTTTCTCACCAACGTGTGTAGTGAAGCCAACGTCCGGGCGGAAGGAGAAGAGAAACATTTCAGACAATTCCTAGCGCGCCCCCTGCTGGTCGGAGGACTTCAGAAAATTAGTACTTTCCCTCTGACGGTGAGGTAATTTTTGAAACATCGATTAAATAATTACACTACAAGTATTGAATGTCTTGGATGAATTATAACCCGATGAGGTAACTTCATAAGTGCAGCTTTGTGGCGATAAAGGACATACAGATAATACAACATACAAACGAATGATTTAGACAAACATGAAATAATAAACGTTTTGCTTTCACTCGTTGCGCGTTACTTGGTGTAGGGATTCAGAAAAACAAGTGAACTTTGGACGAAGCGAATTATTTTCTGCGACCACATCCTGTTTTGATACAAATCAACATATCTGCGGCACGTTCTGTTCTCACCGGAGTCCGACAAAGCAAACTAAGAGGTCTCACTCTTTATTTTGTGTCCGATTAAATCCTGTCAGTAATTCGTTGTTTTGGGGGGTTTTTTCTAGGTGGGAAGAGATCTCTCGCATTTGGGGTTGGTCTGCAGATGTCCTCAAATGTACGAAATTACTTTAGCTGACAGAGTGACTCATCATTTCCTCCATAGACGAGCTGTGCAGGTTTTTACTATGACGCGACGCTCTGCTCTGTCGGCAGCGACTTCGCCGACAAACCTGGCCAGACCACGTGACTTGATGGCGAGTGCCGAACACCTTGAGCAGTGGACAAGCCTGTCATTGAATGTGTCAATCATGTCCAGAGGAAATTAAACGTCCAACCAAGTAAACCAGCAGCCACTATTGCTCCTCGGTTTTCAGTAGATTTTTTAATAGTTCTTTTACAATAAGGAATAAGGAAATTAAAAGGAAATTGAGAACGTAGCACCAAAGGCAGCAGCGGCCTCGGCTGTCATTGGTACAACTTAGATATGTTTACCCACTGCTTGCTGGCTATAGGTCCTCTGCCGACAAAACTCCCTGAGATCCCTGTCGAAATCTTGGTGCTCATCTACTCAGTGTTGGAAATACGTCTCTTCATGCCTGCTGCATTTAAAGCAATGTTCGACACTGTGGATCATCTTGAAAATTACCAAGGAATCAGGAACCTGACACTCTAGATTTAGATCCTGCTTGACAAATAGTTCTAATTTTACCACTTTGAATGATGCCAGATCATCACACTCTGTATGATTTGGTGTTCCACAGGGTTCTGTACTTGGCCCTACCATTATATGGGAGACCAAGCAAATAATGTAAATCAGAGGTGGCGGTCCAACATTAATGGTACACAAGTATATTACAGACATAAGGCGGTACGGCTGGCTGCCATGTTCATAACAGAGAGAATCTGGATGATTGTTTTTTATGTCAGCGGAAGGCTTTTGATGGAGTTATTTCGGCTGGCATCCGAAGAAGATTATTAACTGATTGCTCATAACTGATTGCTAATTGCTGAGCTTGGGTGAACTACTTTCAGCCACGTTGTTGGTTACGTCACGTTCGGATATTCGGGTATATTCGTAGATCACGTGGACTGGTCAGATTTGTGAACGGAGTCGCTCTCCTGTATCGTTTGCCTGTCAGGGAGGACGACTCGCATCCCCGTGCTGGATGAAATATCTTCGCCCAAGAGGAAATGTGAGTTATACTGAAGGAAACATACACACTTGTCGTAAAAATAATGAAAAGTAGGTTTTCATTTCAAACTATCTAACGTCTCCAAAAGTATGTCCCGTTTCACGCTCAAAAAAGTGGATTTACGCTTCCTAGCTACTGTTTTCATTTCTATACAGTTAGCTTACGTAGCACAGCTTGTTAGCTAACAACACACATTCCCGCATAGTTTCAAACGTAGCGACTTAATTCCGAGGATAGAGGGTTTATTTGTAAAGTTTAGCTTTTATCCGTGACTGCGCGGAACAGAACGCCCATACGTGTCGCTAACATTCAAATGAAACAAGCCAAGGTTGACACAGGTAAATTAGAGGCCTGACCAAAGATGTAGAGACTGTAAAAGTGCTTAAAAACACCGCCAACAACATTAACCGCCCACTAGAATATATTACATCTATATATATTATCAGAAAAACATTTCTTTCGATTTCCTTTCATCTTTAGACTAGTTACAAGATTCCTTTGCCAGAAAAAAAGTCTTAAATCAACAATACGAAATAAACGTATTGAGAATGGAAGTTGGGTTTTGTTTATCCACTCTAAACTTAATCAGATACTTTTTCTTGGTGGATTTTGAAAATAAAAATGAACAAAGCATAAAAAGATGCAGTGTCATCCTTTTCTCTCAACTTAAAACAATAATGGACAGTAGATGTTCACTCAACCACTGTACAGGCATTACAAAAAGGAGTGGAAAAGGTAAGAAAGGTGAGGAAGCTAAAAAGTACATTATGTTCCTGTTGCACAATATTTCTGTATCATTTATCAAACAACTTGTGACTTAATCACTGTGGTATTCATCCAAAACAATGTGGAGTAATGTGCTGTGTCAGATGAGGTCATTAAAAGTCTGCAGCTTTGTTACATAACTTGTGTGGTTTATGGTACCATGACCTGGTAGCTTCACAACATCCAGGGCAATATACTACTTACAGGCTAACAGCAGTGTGAGATATGTACACCCTATAATCTGTTCATTGATGAGGCAATCTATAACACTGTGAAAGTTTTATGTTCTCATTTGAATGTAGAGAGAGACTACACGAATTCATCTTTATGACATTAGACCCAGCTTAATGCTTTTCTTTCTCTCTTGAATTTACTCACCTTTGTTTTCCCATTTATTTTATTCAGGCTGACAAGGCTTTGAAGCTGATCCTCACCATGGACAGTACAGCTGAGCCGGTGTAATCCAGTTTTATTGAGCCTCATCTGGACACTGCTCCCAAGCCTGCTGACAGGAGATGAGGCAGTGTAGCTTCAGAGCACATCATGAATATCCAGAGTCTGGGGGGTGCTATTGGGGAGTCCCTGGGTTCTAGCCTGACAGTGCGAATGAGTGCACTAAAGCCTGTTTCCACTGGTCGGATCACCTCTCTGTTCCAGACCATGGTCCCCACCGGCTATACCAAGTTGCAGGAGGAGCGGCTGGCCATGGTGGACCTTGGAGCCAAACCTGAAACTGGTTTGACCCAAAATGGCTACAGACCAGACACGTGTCTTGTAGAAGGCCGGCGGCTCGTAGACAGGGCATCACGATCCTCTCTGAGTTTGTCTGACTGTGGTGATGGACACTACTCCGAAACAGAGCCTATGTTGGCGGACGGGAGAGTCTCCGGTGAGGAGGCAGATGAAGAGAATGAGGATGAAGAGGAAGGGCTGGGGTCGGCTACACCGAATATGCCCAAGGAGTCACCACTTGCCATGGCTTTGCAGATTCTGTTGCCTTTCTTGCTGGCTGGATTTGGCACAGTGTCAGCAGGAATGGTGCTGGATATAGTGCAGGTAAGCTCTCAGGCAACTTTGTGTTAAGGTGAATCTTTGTTGGAAGACATTATTGCCAGCTTGTGATTGGCTCGGACAAAATTTTGCAAACACCTTTACGATGCAGCCTGATATCATTGCTAAGAAATTAATCACTGACTTGAATAAAAACAATGTCAACAAAAGTGAATGTTATCGTCTTAACATTAATTTATTTAATAAAACGACCATTGCGTGTAAATTCATTTATTACCAGAATTTCTAACAAGAATAACCAATCAATCTGATAATGGTAATGTATTATCTAAATTTCAAAATTAAACAACATATGGTGTAACAACAAACAACTTGTTTGCAGCACTGGAAGGCCTTCAGGTACATCACAGAGATCTTCATTCTGGTTCCTGCCCTGCTTGGCCTGAAGGGAAACCTTGAGATGACTCTAGCTTCCAGGCTGTCCACAGCGGTGAGAAAAATACATACACAATCCAACATCCAACACAAACACAAGCTTTCCAAAGGGTTGTCTTATCTTACAGACACTTGTCATCAAACTTTTACTTTTTACAGACCTTAGTTTAATTGTAAATGAATAATGATTACATGGAAACATCTTTATGGACACATTGTTAAGACTGTACATTGCTGATTCCAGCCTCTCCACTCTATAATGAAACCATATGGTGCACTTTAACTTTCTTATATTGTGGATTGGTGAGGTATTGTGTGAATGTGTACTTACGTCATTTCTTTAGTGGTAGGTGTGGTGATGAGACACACCACCATAGGCCAATATTTAAGTCGTGTTGTTCAGTTGTTATTGGTCATATATTTACACATCTCAGTGACATTCAGTGACCCTCCCACTATTTATTACAACTCTTGTCTTTTTGTTCAAGTGAAACAGAGTGAGTAGTCATCGTTGATGTTTCTAAAAATTAGATAATTTTGCAAACTGTAAAGTAAAAAAAATACATTGGATTGTTTAAAATGAAAATCTTTTCAGACCATTGAGTGTTTTTTTAATATAAAGTTTCAACTGGAATCAGTGGAGGACTTTGATGATCCTGCTGATTGAAAGTGAGCTCTTGTAGTGGAGGTTGGAAGGACTTGCTAACCATTTTTATGGCAAATTAATCATTCTGCTTTAATCTGTGTGACAAAATGGGGTCACAGAAGAGGACTAAGGAGGGGTTAAGAATGCTTTTGGGATTAGGTGGATGGTTTGCCCATTGTGAGCAGCATTTACCTGTAAGTCTTTCACTACACGTTTATTGCAAGTGAAAATCTCCACATGTCGCTCGCCTGAAAAAGTTGCATGTTAGAGCTAAAAATATGCAAAACGTTTAGACGTAACAATTTGTCATTACCCCCAGATCTTACACCCGGTGCAAAGCAGTGCAGGGTCTCGGCACAAGTGTCTTTGCTAATGTACAAATGTTGCCCTTTCAGTCATAGTCACACCTACCACTCACATTGTATAAATAGAAAATACACTGGGGCGTGTTGGTCTTAAAATAAGGAGCAGTCAGGCAAATAGTTGGTGCGTTTCTATTGCAGGCAGCAGAATGTGTTTATTTGAACCAACTAAACCACGCCGTAAGCACAAGTCTATTATGGCATTGGTTTTTTTTGCTAGGCATTGAGCGCAGCATTTAGATGCACCTTGTCCATGTCCATGCACTTGGCGGTGAGCCTCTGTTTTCATCTATCGCCTGACATCGATGTATCGCTTACACTACTGTGCAGGCGTTCTGATGATGCCAGAAGACGAGGAAACGCTCGTGGCCTCCTCGTCCCACGCCTGCTTCACCTTGGGGAGTTTCGGAATGACAATGATACAGAATGAAATAATTGTTTACAGAGGAAGTATTGTTCTGCTGGCTGCTCTGTGTAGATGATTTGCTCACTTCCTTTTGCCCTGGTCACCAGCAAATCTGTTCCCTCACCAGAGAATCTCTGAGAATGGCAAGATGCTCTGGTTGGTTCATTCATGTTCCGCACGAAACATGCCTATGATTAATTAGGAGCCAACATGCTAACCTTTTGCACCTCACTGTGCTCCAAGATTATGCACAGTATAAATACCAAAATATACACGCCCCAAAGCACCAGAGACTGTAGTGTGCCGGGTCTTGAGCCATAGATCATCAAAGTAGGGTCCTACATTTTGAACAAGATTCACATTTTTCAAGTATTGCACTACATATGGTACAGGCAACTCTCTGACAATTCCCACTGCCTACGGTCTATTTATTGTGTCCAAGGATTTTACTCAGGAGCACTTTTATAAGTTAACTTAGTTAGTTTATCGGTCGGTGCTTTTCACTGCAACTTGTTGAATGAAATGCTGTGGATCCAGAGGGAGCTGATGAAGTGACGGAGCAGAATTCGCTCTTTGTTTGTTTTCTGGCTCGTCCTGTTAGCCCCTGGCTCCCTGCATACAGGCTTCACATTCACAGCAGCATGTCAACATGGACAGTGGAGCTCAGTGTGAGCTGAAACTTCTCAAAAAAATAAACTCTTCATAATACTGGGCTCTGTTACAGAGTAAACTGTATTATACAAGGTTGTGGGGACTTCTAAGTGTTATTGTACACAGTACATTATTATTTAACAAAGTATTGCAAAGGACCATTATGATATTGGGTCAATTACTTGAGTGAGTGGCCTAATCTTTACTCTGACCAATGTGCAGCTTCGTATGCTTGTATTAATCTGCACGTATACTGTATATATTCATCTACATATACGTATATTAATTTGCCCAGGATAGTAAATGTGCCAGCTCCTCATCAATCTCACGTTAAATGACACTAAATATTTTCCTTTCTTTCTGAATTGTTTCCTGTCTTGCAACACAGGTGAATGTGGGCAAAATGGATTCACCCTTAGAGAAGTGGAATCTCATCATAGGAAACCTGGCACTTAAACAGGTAAACATTCATCCTGAGCCTTGAAAAACTACCTCTATGAAACATCAGAGATCACTTAATGTTAGTTGAAGGCCTTAAACCAACAATGTCAGATTGATTCTTTTGTATCACATATTATGTTGTCAATATTTTCATAGTTACATGTATGTATTGTTCGTAACCACCTGATAATCTGTCAAATTGTGCTTGCGCTATAAAATAATTAGTATATTCATATGCTCAGTATAGCTGTGACTGACTGAAGATTCTATTAATCATCTACCGAGAAACTGATAAGCATTACGGTATTTGCAACATCGAGTTTTTTTTTGATGCTCTGTGTGTTTAGTATGTTGGGCAATGAAATCGGTCAGCATTAAGTGTTTCGTAATTTAAAATGTAGCTGTACGTGCTGTTGCATTGCTTCATAATTACTTGCTCTCTGGCCCTGCTTGTCTACGACAGAAAACACACCAATCCTCCACAATAGCAGCCTTAATAATTCTGTAGTACAAAGAAGCATGCACGTACATTTGCACACTCACTCACTGCATGAAAGCTGATCCATAAGTATGATTTCACCAACAAAAAGGCTTCTTCGTGAAAAAAAAAAAAAACTAACTTCACTTTGTTTTTCTCTGGCACAGACATTTGCAACAACAGCTTGTCGTGTTTGTAGCTTGCATTGTTTGTGCTGTATATTTTCAATGAAATGCTGGTAGTAGTTTATTCTGGTTCCTACTTTCTCTCTCACTCACCATCTCACCTCCAGGTTCAAGCCACAGTGGTCGGCTTCCTCGCAGCTGTAGCAGCCGTGGTCCTCGGATGGATCCCAGAGGGAAAGTTCCAGATGAGCCACGCTGTGCTGCTGTGCTCCAGCAGCGTGGCCACGGCCTTCATAGCCTCCCTGCTGCAAGGTACACAAACATAGACAAACACAAAAACACACGTCCCCATTTAAAGTAATCCGATAACTGTCCCTGTAGAGATGTCTGTTTATCCACCACAGTCGTAGTAACTGATCTCACTCTCTCACCTGGTAAATGGAGAAAAAAAATAATCACTATTAATGATTACACTAGCACTTCAGTTTTGCTTAAATATATTGTACTACACAGGAATCACACATTACCCATTACTGACATCCTCCAACCTCTTGTTGTGTGAAGGTATCCTCATGGTAGGCGTAATTGTAGGTTCGAAGAAAACAGGCATCAACCCAGACAACGTTGCCACACCTATCGCCGCCAGTTTTGGTGACCTCATAACGTTGGCAATACTTGCCTGGATCAGCCAAGGCCTGTACAACTGCTTGGGTAAGAGATGAACCACTTTTCACTTCAAGTCACACGGAAAATAGTTATCGTGATCAAGATCTTAAATAAATGTGTCTGGACCAGAGGAGATGATCATTACACCACCCCAGCACAGCACAAAGGTTTTGTTGTGTTTTTTGCCTTAACAAAAGACAGAACAAGCACAGTAAGCTCTGCCAGTTCAGGACAACGGGAGGTCTTGAGTTTGAGAAACAAAATCAACAAAAGTGCTGAATTTAGTGTGCAGGCTGACTCTAGTTTTTTAGAATCGCGTTCAAATCATGTGTGATTTTAGTGGGTTCATGAGACACAGAACAAACAACACAGTATTTAAATTATGTAGGTTAACCCACAGACTATTCATAATATACTTATGCTTTTATGGACAATAAGACTTTGTTTTTACAATGTAAATGCATCAGTCGGCATGTTATGAGAATGATTACAGTTCTTTGTGACTGTATACATAGAATGTGACATAAAACATATGCAATATAAGTAAAGGTGTTTAAATTAGACAAAATTATTATTAATTTATTATTGATGACCAGAGACTTTTTTTAGGTTTGGTGTTCAATTTATAACAAACATTTCAGTGTTTTAGTTTTACTGACTGATGAGATATAGTATCTATGTAACTATATAGATATGGCTACTGTATCACTGTTGTGAATCATACTTTGTGTGGTGACGGTGATGCTGAAACATTATGTGCAGCCCTAGATGACAATAATAACAAATGTGACTACTCAACCGTCTTGTCTGTCAAAAGACCGGCACATCAGAAATTGTGTCCAAATTTTTGCAAATGTAAACATTGTTTCGAGCTGCCAATTTTAGTTTTCAGAGGCGCTTCAGAGCGACACACTACCCTTATTCAGCCACTAGGGGTCTCTCCTGCTTCATTGTTGTCCACTTACGGAGCAGACATGTCGTTCATTCCTCTACACCACTCATTCCAATTATTTAATTATTTAATTTGATTATTTGAATTCATGGCACACCCTCCCTATAATGTGCCACCTTGCATTACTTAATACAGTGCATGCTGGAATCATTTTCATATTAATGAACACTGTCAGTGATAGTTGTATGACAGCTGTTTGCCACTTTGAAATGAGCAGTTCAGTCCTCTGAGCTCAGTTTAATAAAGCACAGTTAGGATTTAATATTTCCATGGTTGACCACTGTCTGGCTGTCTCATTTTACGGACAGTGGAACTTGTTATTCTTAAGCTCAGCAATGCTTGCAAGTTCCTGATAAATTGGAACTATTGGCCAATTTTCTCACAGTTAAATAGAAATCACTTGATTCTCTACACTGATAAAAATGTAATAGATGTAATGCCTCTAATATTGACACAAATCACTTGAGTGGACATGAGACACGGATGAGACAAAGTAGGAGCCAAGATGAGCCCAGTCAAGTTTATTTATAGAGCACTTAACAACAGCATTGTGGTTAAGTGCTTAACAGAGAGGTCACACCAATAGATAAAAGCAGAATAGCAAGAGCATGAGATGAAGAGCAGCACAGATATTAGGAAATGTGGAAATTAAGATGGGTATAGGAGTTACACTTGTGTGGAGCATAATCTAACAGAACGGCAATTATCCACCCTTGAGAAACGTAGTGTTTAACTGTTGAGGCTGGTGATTAAATTGCATTACATTTAAAAATGTGACCACCACCATATAGCAGATGAAGGGGTAAGAGTCTAAGCAACCTGTCAATGTAATGCCGTCAAATGCAACCTCAGCACCAACCACGCCTCAAAATTCAAAGTTCAATAAATAAAAATAATGTGAGGTAGGATTTATCCGTCCACTTTCCAAAAGCAGAAATCAATCTTACAGTCCCCATATACTTTGATCACTGTCTGAGCCTTTTCAAACCAATTCTCTCATAAACACACTCACACTCACACAATGGAGGGGACAGCAAAGAAAATGCAATCTACCATTGATAGAAAATCGATTGTTTGGTCAGTAGTATATTATTTTGACCCAGGGACAGATAAGAGTTGATCAGAGGATGGCAAAGGTTCATGTAATCATTTTAACCTGTATAAGACCAAAATGGAGATATGGTGAATACACAGGCCACTCTGTATGTCAACTCAACCAGTGGCAGGTAGCTGGCAATGTCAGTAACTCTGCCCCGCTGGGAGGCTGCTTTGCCATTTTACAGAAGTCTCTAAATGCAGGCCTGTATGTGTACTTTATTAGGTGGTAGCACTGGTGCTAGCAAGCTAAATATTTTTGTACTTCAAAGAAAATTTTAGCAGCATACACAGGTGGATGGTTAAGCATGTTTTATTAGTCAAAAAAGCATTTACTTCTGAGGTTGTTGTTACCTGCTGTAACTCATTGTATGCAGTTCATTCAGGATCGTTTACCAGGAAATGTAGCTTTTTTTTAGTAGCTGCTTTGGAACAAACAGTAGACATTTCAAAATACATTTCCCATGACACAATACTCCAAGACAAGACAAAGTATAGTATTGAATTGGTCAGAATATAAAAGGGGATTTTATCTCTTGAAAAGATTTTTTTTAAATGTGGGTTACACTTACAAATTAGTAGCCCTGCTACTAATTTAGCCTGTGTGTGTGTGTGTGTGTGTGTGTGTGTTTGTGGAGAAACGTAGGAGAGAAACTCAGCACGACCATAAATGACAGCAAAACATGATATAAAGTCTCACATGAGTGCACATAAATGGATAAATAGAAATATTAAGGAGCCTCAACTGCTTTTGCTGTCATTTATGGTTGCTCTGAGTTTCTCTCCTCAAAATGGGCGGGGCTACCGCTCCACACACATACCAAGCTGAACAGAGGAGAGATGGTGAACCAGGTGAAGTACTCGAGTTGATGATAATTACATTCATCATGTTGCTGTAAGTGCAATAAAATGTTTGTGAGTAAAAAAAAGCCAATCAGTGTAATTTAATCCAAGTTGTCAGTCGTTTCCAAAAATTAATCCTGAAAGATGGAGCATCTTGAATTTTGATCAGTAATGTTTCTTTTGCTGGTCTTTACAGATCTGATACCAGCACAACTCATGGGTGCATATTTCTCTTCACATGGAATGATTTTTAATAGGATATGTGATCAAAACTGTCACAGCCATGTAGATTTTTTTTATTGTTTTTTAAGCATGAACAAGAGTTTTTCTGCCTCAACTTTACATTAAAGCATTGAACAGGCCCTACAGCATACCTGATATGAACAATGGTCCCTTTCTATTCTTTAGCTATGAGACCATCAAGATAATAAATCTGGTTACAGTTTCTTAATGACAGTTATTTAGTCGTTGGAACGGTATTCTGTTGGAAACATCTGAGTGTGTATTTTAGCTACTGTACTATTAAGCAGGTGCTTTACCCTAATTATTCCTAATAGCCCTTATAGTTATATTGTGTTATAGCTTGAGAATGAGCCTAGAACTGTGCTGGAAAAAAGTCAGAGAAACCTTCCATGTCGGTATGTTTTTTTTCTAAGTGCTCCACTTTCCTCCCTCATTCAACACATGCAGATCAGGTGGGTTGGCAAGTAAGGTTGGCTCTAAATGGACTAAAAAGTAATATTCGTTTCCCTTTTCTAAACACTTTATTTGATGGAAAACATTTTGATGCCAAAGAAATGTGGTGAAATTCACTTGTCAGCAAATTGCATCAAGAGAATCAGACTGTTCTTTAAATAATGTCAGGAGGTATTTGTGGGATGGCAGCATCTCCTTTCCAAAGCAGCTTTCTCTTAACATTTAGAAAAGAACAGACTTTGAAATCTGAGAAATCTCAGCTTCACACATTGAGGACTGGTTTTCAGATTACAGATAATTTTCATTGTATGTGTGAAAAACTACAAGATAATATGTACATTTGTTAAGATTTTCACCTCTCTCATGCATAAGCAGAGACACTAAGTTAGCCTATAAAAATGAGTATGAGCAAAGGCCATCTGGAGTGATGCATTGCACTGCCTTATGTCTCCACATCTGCTGTTCGAAGCTGCACCTACACACACAGTAAAGACCACAGTTCATTGTTATGGCACAGGCTGCACTTACTGTACATTCTGTGCGTAGAATAAGAAAAGCATAATTGACTTAAAAATAATTATCATCTTGCCAGCACTCTGTGGATTACAAATTGAGAATCTGTCGGAAACTGTTGCAGCTGACTGTTAAAAGTTATGTTTGGCTTTGCTCTGGAGTTGGTGGGCTGTGGTGTCTTGCTTATAGACAAGAATAAAATGCAGAGGTGAATGTCAAAACGACAGTACATCCATAATCCTGTATTTCATCTGACTGCTGTATATCAGCGCGTACATTGACCAATTCAACATACTGAATCAACTGGATACCTGCTGCAAAAAGTGTGGGCATCGGGTGGCCACCAATGACACAGCTATCCTTAGAGACCAATTTTGTATATTAACTCAATCAGATTGCCAGACATTAGCCCTAAATACCCACAAACTCCATGTTTCGAGTTGTCCAATGTGAGCTATTGTAATTTGCACAGGTCTAATGTTCTATAATCTCGGAAATGAGTCATTCCTCTCAGGTTTGGGGGTTCCCTTGCCCTTTCCTAAATGCATGATGATCTGTGAATTGTGCGTAATTGGCGGCAAGGCAGAGGTACACTTGGAAAGGTTGTTATGCCTAATAAAAAAATCATAATTGGAAAGATAAAAAGAATGAATGAAACCAGTGTCTTGTCCTCGTCGGCAGATTCTTACCCATATGTGTCGTCGCTGGTTTGTGCCTTCTTCATGTGTCTGACTCCGCTGTGGATCGTCATCTCCTCCAAGCACCCAGCCAGCCGCACACTGCTCTACTCCGGATGGGAGCCAGTCATCACCGCCATGGTCATCAGCAGGTGTGTGTGTGTGCGTGTGTGTGTGTTTAGTCTTCAAACGGAAAGAACCAGCTATTCTGCAGCTGACAGTGTCTGGTTGGCGTGATGATTCATCCCCTAAACAAATTGCAGCACATACACCCTCAGGTCCCCTTGAGCCTGGCAGCCATTCAAATAACGCCAGCAGGAAGAGAGTGATTGTCTCTCTCACTCTCATTCTCTCTCTAGTGCCTGCATCTCAACACTCAGTGCAGGTGATTGCATATTGCTGTAGAGGAGTACAAAAGTACAAATATTGGCTCTGTACAACATAAGTTGAAAACAATTCAGCAGTCTTTCATCTCCCTCTTCCTCACACTCAAACAGCTGATAAAGCATTTTTGCTATTATTTTTTAGAAAAGTACACACATTCCCTCTCTTTCTCTTTCACATATGCAACCTGTTAATGATCTCATTATCTTGTGTTTTGCAGCATCGGTGGACTCATCTTGGACAAAACGGTGTCTGACCCAAACCTGGCTGGAATCGTGGTTTACACCCCAGTTATCAATGGTGAGTAACTGTATTTACATTGCTACCATGCTCAAAATGACACATATTTCACGAATGGCAAAATGTTAATTTTGATTTTCAGGATTTTGAGCATCTCCTCCAGGGTGTGCTGCGCACACAACAGTGTTGTCAAGACATATGATCAAGGCTATGCCATTATGAAATTTAAGCTCCTATGTGCACCCAAATGCATTATTGTAAGGTTTTCATGTGAAATGTTGTGAAATGCAACCGATCCTATCGACTCTGACCATCATCCAAAGTGTCTTTACCTTCAGCTTGCTTTGTTGTTTAATGCCTGGTATTACCGCCACCTGCTGGACTGGAGAGTAGGGGCAGATTGTTGAATAATTGAGTACATGCATTATTAATCGACTGTCTTATTGAATTATGTTTTCAATTATAATTGATAAATCGTGACAGCGCTACACAGAATGATCAAAGACAGAGTATGCACAGTACGATGTGACAAGACTATTTGATCCTGGCTTAACGAGGGAATAGTATATGTTGTTAGATGGTCCCTGTTCATAGCTTGAGCGCTGAGCTTTGGATAAATTATTTCCATTCTGTTACTCAGTTTCTCTGATTCATCCCCGGACCAGCTGGTAAAGTGTGAAAGAGGAAAAAGAATCACTAATGTTCTGCCAATCTGCATTGCTGTCTAAATGCCCAAAAGCAAGGCACTTGGAAAAATGCGTTTTTGGATCCATTTACACTGAGGTGTTACAATGTGTGCTGTTGAATTGGTACTTCCCCACAGAGTGCATCTAACTTAACAATAAGCATTTGAATTGGGTTGTATTGAGGGTGCCGTGAGTGATTTATCTAATGAAGGTTTGGGTTTAGATTTTAGTATAGCAAAAGGAAGGACTGAATAAATTATGACTAACTGATCGTTATTGGTGGATAAAGTCGATACGTACTGCTGTCTTTATCAGCGTCATGAGAGAAGTCCAGCTTGTCTCCATTTCCATTTCACACAGCGTACACAGCATTGATCAATGCTCCAGCTGTGTGAAATGGATGTCACGCAGCATAACGATGAAGCAAAAACCGACCGTTTGCACTCGGCTCAATTATTCCACTCAGCTTTGTAATTAATTCAGTGTTTGACCCTCAGAGCTGAGATGGAGAACAAGGGTTTATGGCCATGATGGATTACATGCCACTGAGTCCATTTGTCTCCTACCGCAGTTCCAAGGTGTGAATGTGAATGCATTGCTAGAAGACAACAAGGGCTCTCAGTCATTCTCTGAGTAAACAAGTCAACAAATTAAAAAAAAAAAGACTAATTTGTCATCTACATAAATGAGTGACCTAATCAAACATGGTGATTTGGTCAGGACTTGAAAGAAATGTGTCCTTAAATAACCTCTTATTGTCTGTTTCGTATTGGTTCCCTCTGCCTATGGTCTCACCCATGGTCTCCGGGGCTCTGGTACCTTGACAACAAGAGATAAGCTTTTAATTAAATGGCATTAATGAGAGACATTTAACGAGATTCTGACTGAAATTGGTTTTCCACTGAGACGTATCCTACGTACGAAACAGCTAGGGCATTGAGTTTTTGTGACTCCTCGTGAGGACGAGCATATTATTTTTGTGTTTTCAGTATGAGGGGAAAAAAGTACTGTCTCTGATTTATGATTTGTTAATCATGAATCAGAAAACATTATCTTGAGATCTTTTTACTTTTAAAGTAAAAAGAGCCTCTAGCAAAGGTCACAGAGTAGGCAGAATGTACTGATCCAGTAAAATATTTGCTGGTGTACCTTTTTCAGATTAAGTTCGATGTAAATTAAATAGATTTTGGTTTGTTTGGTCTTACAAAATAAATTGCTTGAGCTCGCCATATTTTGCTTGGGTAACTTTTGAGGCGCCATCGTTTTATTAATATGTTTACCTAATCATTAATTAGATAATTTTATTACATGGCAGACAAATTGATAATTTAATTATTTCTGAGCCGCAGTAATTCCCAAAATGAAAATAAGGAAGTAAAACCCTTTCCAATAAAACCTTAAGCCCAAGTTTTGCTTTATGCTAATTGGTACAATATGGATTCAACTGTAGAGTATTGAAGGGAAACAACCTGGAAGATACAATTACATCAGATCGCATAATTGATATTGTAGAGAAGGTCTTTGCAGCAGCAAGGAGAATAAAGTGAATTAAAATAATCTTAAATAATCTCTCCTATGACCAAAAATAATTGAGTTCAGTTCTTTTAGATTTACATGTACCACATTTCTACATAGTGTAAAAATGGATTGTTGGGTGACTTTAAGAAGAATATGGGATACAGAGCAGACTCAGATCTCACAATGTATGAAGGATGGATTTGGAGACATATACAGTATATGAAAGGAGGAGTGGATGTGGATGTTAGCAGATAGATGGAGGCTAAACAAGTGCAAATAGTCTTTTTTTAAGTTATGTCTGTTTACAAGCCCAGTGGGACAGCTGATAATGCTCCAATAAAATGTCACCAGGCAGACAGAGAGCCACAATGGATTGAATTAAGTGGACATTGCCTGGAGGTGCTGGCACGGTCTAATTTAATATACTCACCACAATAACAGGACCACAGAGAATCAGCCGCACACCATTTGGTTTACGATGGCCGTATACACATTTCCTCAAAATACTTTTATTATCATGTGTAACTTTTGAACTGCTTTTTATGATTTCTCTTCATTTTACTATTTCTCTGCGATTGTAGGGTCCTACATTAAGCAGACCACAGACACTGGTGTCTCTACACATAGGTATACTGATACCTGGTTGGTACTGCAGCACCAAAAAATTATTTTGGTTTCACTATTTGATGAAAATGTGGTGCAGCGCAGTCTTTTTTACACAGAAATTGTGGAATTTTGGCAGAAATGGTTTGATTCCTGTTCCAGCAATGCAAGATTTAGTTAATTCACATAGACAGGCCTTTCTCAGGTTTTGTGTTTGAATTCACTCACATCCTGGCATTCTGGTGCTCTAAACCCACTGCAAATCATCATCAGGGTTGTTAAATTAAAGTAAAGTAAAGCTGTCAGCTTTACTGCGGTAATGCTCCTGACAGATCAACAAAAACGTTCGTTACTCAAGACTTCTGGAATTATGGGAGATTTTATGCAGTTCTTGCGCTTAATGACCGAATGAAAGATTCATGAAGAGACCTAGAGTATTTCCTAATAAATAATTCCTAAAAATCAATACAATAGTTAAATGGGTATGCTTTACATAAACTGCAAAAATAGGACAGGTCAGGCTTCAGATGAAGGCAAAAATATTGGATACCACACTAAAAATGGTAATCAACAAAAATGGCTGATTTACTCATAACACTGCTTTGAAAACATTGTATACATCTGACATATATGCTCTTTTTGATATATCTAAGCAATCCCCTGGTAAGTCATCAGCCTGCCAATATATTGGTTGGACTCTAGTTTTGACACTCATGGAGTCATGCTGAGTGAAGCTTTTTCCTTCTGTTGTGAGTTGCTCTGTGCCCACCTGTCTGCAAGTTTGGTGTTTATATGTGAGCTTTCCTGCAAGGCTTACTCACCAGACTGGCTACAGTGATGAAAGATGGAGGAAGTTGCTCCGTGGGTTGTTTGCCAAAGGGAAAGTGATAGCTGCGGCATGTGAATGTAAAATGGCCCAGCGTTCTGTCAGAACAGATGGCATGCCACATTGTCACAAAGAACGTTCCTCTAAACGTTAAATATACTCCAACATGAAGAAACAGTCTCTTACTTGAACTTTTATTCTTTCGTATGTATGTTTGATTTCTTCAGTTGTTTCTCCTTATAAGTGTCTTGTCCTAATGCACCACAAATCATGACAAAATTTTGTCAGCCAACAGTTTTAATGGGATATTGTACTTTTTACCTAAGGGACTTTTATGACTATATCTATCTTGTGGTAATTCTATGAGAGCATTCCAACTAGATAATTATCCCTCTTTGACCCGTGTACTGGATTACTCTTATAGGCCCTTGGATTTCTGACAGCTTTCACAAATGCGCGACGTGAATTAGGTGGTAAGGTTATTGCCTAGTGATCGAAGGGTCGCCGGGTCGATCCCTGGCGCCACCATGTCGAAGGTCCCTGAGCAAGACCCTAACCCCAAATTGCTCCACACAAGCAAGTGGGCCTTGCATGGTTACCTCGGCTGTCGGTGTATAAATGGGTGAATGTGAGGCAAACATTGTAAAAGTGCTTTGAGTGGTCTCCAGAATAGAAAAGCGCTACATAAATGCAGTCCATTTACCATTTACAAATCTGGCTCCTATCAGTGATAGATTCCATCAGCAGGCCTTCCTCACATAAAAGTTGGCAGAACTATGGATAACAAGACTTTGTCACAAATTCCCCCACAGAGTGTTTCTCCTTCCTCAAAATTGTATTTTAAAGTGCAGGTCCTGAGTTGTGTTCGTTAGTCCATTCGATTTTGACATAGTCCATAGCAGAATCGGTTTACTGATCAAATATCACCTCTGCTTTTCATGTGTAGGTATTGGAGGGAACCTGGTGGCTATTCAGGCCAGCAGGATCTCCACTCACCTGCATTTCCACTGTGCTCCTGGGGAGGTTCCTGAAGACGCCAAGGGCTGCTACTACCCCTGCCGCACCTTTTGTGGTACAGGTCAGTACCTATGCTGACATTCAAATGAAATCATATTTTGGCCCTATTGAAACTTGGACAAAATGGGTTTGATATACTTATATTATACTTATATTACATTTAAGAAATGCTTTGCTGGTGCTGAAGATCTTCTGATTAAGTTGATTATTAATTGTGTTCAGTAATTTAATTTATTTGTATTTTGAATAGGCACAGTGCAAGAACACAGCCTAAACCTACCTTACCCCGCCAGGCCAAAACAGAGGGACACAATAAAAAGGGAAACAACATGCATAAATGTTCACAGTTCAGATCCATTTTGAAATCACCCAATGTGCTACCCTCTTAATATCAGACATGATAATCAAGTTTTTGCAGAGGCAGTGTGTCCTAAGAGGATTGATGCCCTTTGCTGACTGGCATTGCTGAATTATGCACACATAGCCATTTCAATGTACCCTGAGGAGGAGCACTTGAGCTGCACAATGCATCTAAAACAGACCAGGGCAAAATACAGACTGTGGGAGTTAATGGGATAAAATATATAACATAATATTTCTAGTGACGTGTGTTTCCATTTTCTATGTCACACTTCTCTCGCCTCTCACTCTGGGTTATGCACAAACTGGTTAAACTACTGAACTCTCATGGTCTCTGCCTCCGTTGTCATTATAATACATTCAACCAAGCTTAATGGAAGAAGTAAACATAGCACAAGAACGTTTTAGTTAAAAATCATTGTTGGCTGACTGCATTGATCCAACTGTCTGTTATGACAATGTGCTGTTGTTACTTTATTTACTTTAATTACAATTGTTATTTTTTTGTTTTGCATCGCCTTAAGACGGCGGTTTCTTATTTAATTGCCTGTAAGCCACAGTAGTCTGAGGAAGTTGATTGCCATAACTTGGTGCCCCAAGTTTAAATTATTTCCCTATTTCTGATGTCACTGATTCAATCTATATAAAATGTCTTACATGGTTTAATAGTAAGTAACTCTTGACTCATATTTGCCCTTTACATTCCATTCCCCATATTTTCAAAGGAGCCAATCACAGATCAGCCCAGGTGCTCCTCCTGTTAGTGATCCCGGGTCATCTGATCTTTTTGTACACCATCCACCTGATGAAGAGTGGCCACACCACGCTAACGCCCATCTTCATGTCTGTCTACTTAGCTGCTGCTCTGCTACAGGTGAGCACATGGAAACCTTATTTCCAACATACTCAAACATTTTGGAAGTGTTTCACTGCTAAAATACAAATACACTCACATTCAGGCACCTAATATGGTACAAAAAAGCCAAGATAAAGTTAGCTCTGGACGTGTATCTTGTCTTACTATATTGACATACATGCCTGTTGCAATTAGCAGCACCTCTTGTCCTATAGTACAGACTGTGCACAACCTTCCTTCTTATATATGTAAATGTTTATTATTCAATTATTCTAAAGAAAAATGTCTTATTGGTGCTGTTTCAGTATTTCTTATTGTAAATATGCTTCTCATTCTTCAAAACAATTCCCCCTTCTAATCACAGTACACAGTGGCTTTTCTACTCGAGAGTGATGACGTATTTTTCCTTCCAAACTACATTCAGAGTAAAAACGGCCCTGCTTTATGCAGTGTTGCCTCTCTTGAAATCTGAAGCAGCGATTACTAATTATCAGGGGGGGGTTTTTCATAAAGAACAGTGTTGTTATTCTTTGAATGTAGTTGTCCGTATTTTGGAATATTGACAAAATTGCTCTCAGGTAAGAAGAGACTTTAGAGCCTCTCACAACCATGTGTACCAGATTGTCATCAGCCATTATAAAATCACCCCAAATGATTTAATGGTATAAATGGTACCATTTTGTTACCATGATTTTCAAGCTGATTACCTCGATGTTAGAACATAATCGAGAAAATGATCTGTGTCCACTTGGTTTGGAATGGCATTTTGAAACTATTTAGCACATCCCTAAATATATATATACTTATTGGTATTTTTAACCAGGGATATTAGTAGGAAATGATTTTTGCATTTGCACAAAGTCATTATTCAATGGCTTTGACGTTTTTAATGTGTTTATTTCTCTCTCTTTCTCTCTCTTTATATATTTGACTAATGGATGAAGATGATAGGAAGTCTTGTGTAAGCTCTGGAGTCTTATTTAGAAAACTTGAAGGTTTTTCAAGGTTCACTTAAATCTTGAAGATGTTGAACATTAGTATGTCATCCTGGTTGCTTTGGAATTGGGAACTTTCCAAGTCAATCCTCTTTATAGCCAGTGCTAGTACTTTAAAGGTGTTTCACTTCCAGATAAAACATTAAATGACAGAGGCAGGCCCTAGGGGTTGCAAGCGTGGAGCCTGCATTCTGCTGTTTTCACTTCCTAATACAATCACTAAGTATAGAGGCAGAGACATCAGCAAGGACTACGTGTGCATGTGGACAATTGGGCTTTCCAAAATACAAACAAAAAATGAAATAGTGAGCTAATTAAGTGAAGAGCTATAGGTGCATTTTAGAAAACTCTCGCACACATATACAGTACATCATGTTAGTTCTTGTTTAGAACGAGAGCAGAGGATATCTGAATAACTTCATGTAGTCTTATAGTCTAACTTTATATAGTCATATAGCATCATATAGTCTTGAAATAAGGAATATTGATTTTTTTATTTTTTCCTCTGCGGTGTTAGTGGTTTATGAGTGGGCTGTACTCCTGCAGCTTATTTCAGCTTTGGTCAGGCACATCACCTACACTCCAGCACAGACACTAACATAAAAAAGATTCTGCGACTCTCATCAACCTAAACAAAGAGAAATTCAGACAAATGCCAGTGTGGATCTCTGACCCTAAAATAATTCAGAATCTCTGATTTTGTTTGCTTTTAATCAATCATTTTCTAGATTGGGCAAGTAGAGAAAAACTAAAATACAGCTCAGTTAGAAACCATATCTAAGGTGATCAGATGAGAGTAGACACATTTACTGCCTTTAAATTGTGTCTCACTGCTTGTCTCAAAACTGAAATGACTATTGTATCATCCATGCAGATGTATTGACTGAAAGAGCCCTTAGAGACGAATGGTTAAATGAACATTGCCATCCCATCATTGTAAATATACAGCTGCCACAAACAGGAGTGCGCAGAAATTTCCATTTGAGTCAATATAAGATATGAAATAAGGTGATCTAGTGGTTCAGTAAAATGAAAGTGTCACACAGTCATAGTCACAGTTCTCAAGCACCAGATTGTGCACCAAGAAACAGCATCAAAATAAGCTTTATACCGATGACGCACGTACGTGAGTATAATGATGTGTCACGATGCAGAGACTTGTAATAACGGGTTATACCACATATCAAAAACAAACTCTAACGTACTATGTGCCTTTAAGAAAGGGTAAACCATTCTTTCTCTGAGTCCAAAAACTAATTATATTAGTGTGCAACATATCAGGGTTATTTTGACAAATTAAGAGATGCTGCACATCAAAGTTCTGTGAGAGTTTTATAATGTTACAATCAACTCAAAGTTGTGCTTATAATGTAACTTTGCTGAGCCTGGTGGCCCTTTCTGAGTTTCCACAGCTCAGTGACTTTGTCATCCACAGATATTTTTGAGTATCACATAAATATTATTATATGAAGAGTAGATGATGTCTGTATTGCAAATTATGTTAATTAAATTGCAAATGAAATTGTGATTATTGCAACATACTATTTAGGCAATTACATTTATTTTGTCATGGTATTTTGTGAAATGGCTGCCAACAAAGAGACATCATAGATTTTTATGATAGTAATTTTTTACCTCACATGGATTAAGGAGTGCCTGATGGTTCCTTACTAAAACACAGATTACCAAACCCGTTCATCATGCTTTCTTATGAAATGAAACTGTGGCAGTATTTAAGTTATTGCTTGTTCTATGACAGCAGAGGTAAGACGAGAACACCAAAGTGATGAAAATGATCTAACAACCATCCAACATGAAACAAAATTTACCGCAGGGTAGTTTGCCCAGATGCCTGCATTTTTTTTTGTTCTTTTCCTCACAAACCTCCCCGGTGCAGCTGAAGAGTTACCGTAAAATCCTCAGTACGCCACAGGCAAACTGGCACCACCACAATTTGGAGCACTCATCACACTACTGTATGTTTAAATAAATCACAACTTTTAAAGATGATGTGCATGTGGGCGCCCGATGGCTCTGTGTCGCTACTGTAACTACCACAATAAAGCAGACAATGCCAAAAAGAAAAGATTGGGTGCAAACGGCCAAATTGCGATTTCCATTTTGATTTAGTCAGTTGTGCTGCAAGAATGCGTCAGTGTTGTTATGAACACATTATAGTCATTGCATGAATTAAATTCTGCAAAGTGCAGTGCAGCTCCTAAGTAAACAGAGAGCTGTTATTTCACTCGTATGCACCGTAAAAAGGGGCACGAATGATGAGTGAATACGACGCTGATGCAGGTGAACATCTGAGGGGATCAAACGTGTGATCAAAACCACAGATGGAGGAAGAGACTTTGCAATGGATTTCTATGCTGAAGGCTGTGTAAGAATGAATTCTCCCTATTCTCTTTGTGATGCCATCACCATTACTGGTCTTCTTACCATGTCAGGATCCAAATGTTTCCCTTTAAGCAAGACTTGTTTCTGTCAGATTTTCACTGCTGACTGTGGACAGCTCATTTCCCCTTAAATTACAGTCTCTCCCTTATCTTTTAATAGACCTCTCTTTTTCTCTTGGCATTGTTTCTTTCATGCTTGAAAACTTGAAATATGAAGAGCACGGTTGTCTCTTGGTCTGTTGCTTTGTCCATTTACGTCTTTCTATTGCTCCCCTTTGTGTTTTGTTGTTTATCTTGTTTATGACATTTTGCGTGGCACTATTAAGCACTGCTCCATCCAACTGTGGTAACAAACTTTCTGTTTCTCTTTGTACTCCCTCAATGCTTTGCTTATGATAATAATTTGTCAGTTTGATATTTAGGTTTTCATATTCACACAGATTGTACATATGTATGAATAGGTTTTTATATGTGTATGTCTACATATGTTTGCCTCACACTTACTCGCACTGTTGATGTCTTTATAGTCATATTGCCATCTTCTTAGTTTTACTAACCTGCAGTCCGTTTGTCGTGGTCCAAATCCGTGAAAAGGTTATTACTTCTGCTGCATTTCCCCATGGTAAGTTTGGTTTCATGTAGAAATAAATGAGCCATATGATAAGACTCGTTCTGCATATAAGAAACGTCTGGGGTTCGCCAGAATGCCTTAAACAGATGTTGCCTCACGTTATGTGCTTCATTCAGCACAACCTGTTCACAGCATCGTTATGTTAACCACACAGACCTTGTCCTTTGTGGTTTGTAGATCAGTGGATCAGTGGGTTGGT
This sequence comes from Brotula barbata, assembly GCA_900303265.1. NCBI lineage: Eukaryota > Metazoa > Chordata > Actinopteri > Ophidiiformes > Ophidiidae > Brotula > Brotula barbata. The sequence goes on along the minus strand of OMNV01008025.1, from coordinate 23,856 downwards.
GAGGTGCGATTATTTTGCTCAGACGAGTCGAACAAAGGGAACCAGACTGAATCACGCAGGTGTAAAAATGCCCTTACACTCTCTCTCTTTATCCTCTCTGTCTTACAGGTGTTTCTCTTATTATGTATAGCAGACAGGATGGTGCACTCTATGTGGCGAAGTGGCAAAGACCCAGACAGTTTCTCCATTCCCTACCTGACAGCGTTGGGTGACCTCCTGGGCACCGCCCTGCTGGCAATCAGCTTCCATTTCCTGTGGCTCATAGGCGACCAGGACAGTGACGTGGGCGACTGAGGGCAATCGATGATGGTGGGGAGCTTCCCTATGTGCCATTCGACTCATAACCTTAAGCCTTTTTTGGGTGCTGTCTGTCAATGACCAGATAATGCCTCTGCTTCCCATCCTGGATGAAACTTCACTGCTCCAGAATGCTGTCAGAGACGAGTAGGTACTTAAACCGAGTGCTGTTTTAAAACAGCAGGACTCTTTTTTGCACTTGGCTCTTTTTTTCTAAATACATGAACGGTACTATATTCCATAATTCCATACTGCTGCGTTATTTGCACCAAGGCACCTGCATAAATAATTCATAAAACACACCATCAGATCTAACATGCGTTTACGGTAATATTTATTCATTTCCATGTCAACCACAGTAAACAAAAACACTGTGGAATCTGGGTGATGTTTTCAACTATCACGAGTTAGGGATGGACCAGACACACCTGCACCAGGAGTCCTGGTCATGCCCCGATGCTGTTGTGCCATCTGTATCTCCTCTCCTAAAATTTTGAGCTCTAACGCAGAGAATTTCCATTTCCTTCTCTGAGTTAACATCCATTAAGCTTTGACGCCAGAGGAAGCACCATAAAATGTGGCTCTTACATATGCAGCAGCTCATTAACATTCATTTTCACTGGCTTTTACCAGACACGCTTTTACAACAACACATCGGTAATGGCACACTGGTACATCAGTCAGTGATTACGAAGAGCTGCAGTAGTCGCAGAGATGTTTTTATTTTGTTCTGTTTTGTTTTTATGAACTACCCCCATAGCCTTGCCTTCAACGGGAGCATGAAAAGAAGCACACGCACCTGGTGAAATCTTGCTGGTGTTAGCAGAGTTAAGTCTACAGTCCAAACATTATTTGGCTAAAGGACAATATTACCCATCTTGTGTATCACTGCTGTGTAATCACAACAGTGAATGAATCCATAGCCAGCTGGGGTGGAATGGGCAGCAGATTTTGGGCAGAGCATTAAACAGTATTGTTGGTACGAAAAAGTAGCATTATGTAGAAAATATTACTCCCTCTGAACCACCAGCTTTAATGTTTGATTCTATTTTTTGCTTGTGTCTCATAGTGGCGTCTTCTCTGTCTGTTACGGATTCCATATTTCACGTGTATATGCCACAAGAGATTGTTTGTTTCTTATGTCAGCCTTCTCATTCATTTCATGTTTTTGTTCATCCTCTGGGGCAACTGCAAACACAGAGCAGGGGCGGTGCAATCCAGTGAGACCATTTCTGCTCTATGCTATAAGCACAGTGTTTACCTGAATGCACTGTAGACAGGTGATCAAAATGCTCTTAGTGGTCACAGCTATCATGCCACATGTTGATCTCATTATTGTATACGTTGTCGTGGGACTCATCAGTACCTTGATGTCTGCTCTTTCATTTATTTTTATTTGGTCTCGGTTCGATTTCGTTCAGTTTTTCGTAATGCGGCGTGTTCTATAAAGGTCAAAGGAAATTGATTCCGCCTCATCAGGAATGTAACCTGATGAGTAAATCAATCCCTGTAAAACCAGGGAGGCCGTCATGGGGCTAATCATCATTTATATGAAACTATCATCAAACCATCAGTCTGATTAATCAGAAGCAGAGTGTAGCCTGTGGCTCTCTTCATTTTAATCCCAACGCGTGCCTCTTCACATTCACCGGTGTGGACAGCTGTCTTTCTCTGTCGCACCGTACCATGTTTGTTTTCTGCTGCATTTTAATACTGTGCAATGAAAGTTATTTTCTTTATGTATTCACTATAAGTTCTGAGACAATGATTATTGTCCATTTGAAGAGTTTCATTCCAGAATAAGACCATTTTAATTGCTTGCATGACATTAAATTCATCAGCTCCCTGAACCCCTAACAAAAATAACTAATCTGGATGGTTACAGTTATTTGGACCAAAATGGACATATAACCTTTTTGGAATGAAGCCTTTTCTTTGCTTTACTGGTTTTTTATCGCCCAAAAAATGTTTTAATAAATGTCTTGCAATAATTGTCTCGCATCTCTCTCTCTCCCCGTCTCTCGCGGAGGGTTTCTGTCGTCACCCTTTTATCCCCAGGGGAACAGCATCATTACTGCATTGTCAGTGAAACAACAGCCATCACATCAGCTCTGACAGCAGCCAATTAAAGCCTAATGTTGACACGGAGGAGTTCAGGAGCCATGATTGAGACGAACAGTAGATATATTGATTGTCATTTGTTTGCCTCAAGTAAACCTTCAGTCGACATCCCTTCATGGTCTCCATGACAACACAAGCAGGCAACACTTCTCTTGCTTGACCTCCGTGAGAGAAAAATGTGCATTTTTTGCACAGATGTCACACTTCCACCCACCTCCAACACAAATTAAAGCTCAAGTTTCTTTTCACGGAGCGCAGCACAATATCTGACCTTGAAAAGCACAGAGAGCAGCGGGGTTAAGAGGAATAAAAATTAAAAAAAATAGGAGTACTTTAGAGGTGGGAGGCAGTAACGTAAGCGTGAGGTTAGAATCGGCAAAATGATGTAGCTAACAAAATTGCAACTTCCTGGCAAAACGATGTTGCACCAGGTTCCATGGATTTGTGTAAGACAGCGTATAAATTAGCATGGGCTACCTTATTTAGGTGGTTGTGTGGGTGCCGCGTGTGTGTATTGCTCGGCTGCCGTAACAACAGGGAGCTCCTATGTTTAGTTGATTAACCTCAGCTCGTACCTTTATGAGCTGATATAAAAACAGGCAGATAAAAGAACGGTCACGTCTTCAGCAATATCGTGGCTCCTTAAATTCGCCAGGCACGATAACAGGACAGAACTTCAAAGTTCGACGTCACAAGCTGTGACTCTATTGGAAACCAGAGCGAGCAGTTAAGGATCAGAGGAAAATGTACACACGCGAGACCTTCAAGTCCTCGGTTGTATAACCAATGGATTTTCAGGAGCTCTTTGAACGCGCTGAGAAGCATTCCAACACTTTGACTTCTCAAATGGATTTTCTTACCTCTCATGTGATTAGAGCCAAAGGCAGTCAAAATAGATTATTCACGCTTGTGAATCTCGGAGAATCAATTGTGCAGGAACATCAGCAGGACCTGAGAATCGGTGCCCCCAACAGCAAAAACCCAGCACTCAATAATCTAAAAGGAGATCTGTGATTTATGAGCTTCAGTCACAAAGTTCCCCTGTTAGTGTCTAGACACACACTTTTAAACAAGAGCCCAGCTGATACAGAGTTACCTTGATAAAGTCAACTCTGTAGTTTTGGGGGCTTTTGGGGTCTTTACCTGGTCTGCCAGCTCAGCAGTTGTGAGCCCAGACAGGACCAGAGCTTGTGAAACCTAATCCGGTGTGGGACGAGTGACCCTGGGGACTCTTAGCAGCACGTTAATGTGGAGCCCTCAGACAGACAGGGGGGACTGGAGGAGCTCAAGGTGACTAGGAGTCTGCTCGTGAATCCCCCAGCAGCTCCCTGGGGGATCAGGCGGCCGATTCCATTTTAAGGAACAATAACCGCCTCACATACAATGTAATTGGAAACAGATTCCTCCAGAGGTCTGTTTTGAAACATGTCTGAACAGTTTGCCATGTTGAAAACACCTTGACGTGGACTGTAAAGCCCAGACCTCTCTCTCTCTCTCTCTCTCTCTCTCTCTCTCTCTCTCTCTCTCTCCATGCATATAGAG